>SWDT01000227.1:0-172638 GCA_009193035.1 Halicephalobus mephisto | reverse complement strand
TAGTTCGGATACACCGTCGAACGGCGTCGTGAAGGCGATGGTCAGGAGACCTGGCTCCTGAAGTCCGCCCTCAACCCCGTGAGGAAGAAGGTGGCGTCTCTGCTGCCGTTCACGCCGATGGCCACGACCCCGCTGGCCCCCTGAGCTCCCCCGGGTGTTCAGCACTATCTCCGCCCCTCTGGCGAGTGCCCGGTGTCGTTCCCCGAAGCCAGGGTTCTGTTCAGACCCAGGGCGTAGAGGTAGAAGGAGTCGTGGAGGTACTTGGCGTAGGTGGAGGCCTCGAAGCGGGTGTCGGAGCAGTCCCCGCAGTGGAACGGCCAGGACTGAGCCCTGGTCATCACGTCCCCGGCGAAGGCTCGCTGTCGGAGCCCAGGGCAGCCTGGAAGTCGACGAAAGAAGGTGCCTTTGGCCCCGTCTTGCGGGCGTCCCTCGCTCCCGTATCGCTTCCGTTTGACCAACAGATCGGGACCGTCCCGGAGACGGCATCTGAAAGCGCAACTTCAGAACAGTCTCCACGAGGATTAGAGGTGGGTTCTCCAGCTTCGAGGGGCTTGGTGGCTTCCGAAAACAACTTCCTCGTTCGCGAAACTACTGGACGTTACCGTATTCCGTGCAGCGGTGAACCTGGTGCCGAAGCCGAGACCCTCTAAATTAAATTTTGTTTAGTTTAAAAAAGTCAAAGATGTACATACAAAAAAGCGTAACTTTTGGTTCCGTCGCAATTGGGAAACTTAACGAAAATAAACAAAATCGTCACATTTTTCATGAATATTTGACATTTGTAAAAAACAATGATGATTTACATTTGTTATTGGGACGAAAGTTACGTTTTTTCTTGTGTGTGATTGTGGACTTTGTTCTTCAAGAAATCCTCATACATCGAGTTTGTGTTCTTCACTCGGGTCTCGTCAGCTCTTTCCGAACATATCCCGTCCATATAGTCTTCTGCAGCTGCGCTTCTGACGCTAGGGAAGCTGGTGTCCGTGCTGCAGAGCAGCCAGAAGGTCTCCATCACGCCTTTGCCTTTGATGATCACCTCCCCTCTGGGCTCGGTCATGAACCCTCCCAACAGGTGTAGAAGATTGTTCAACTCCGGCGAGATCTGGATCTTTCCGGCTGTAAATACCAATGTTATCAATTAGGAAACCGACACTAAAGACATACGTTTGCCGTTGCTCTCCATTCTGCTGGCCGTGTTGACCGTGTCTCCGAAGAGACAATATCTCGGCATCGTCAATCCCACAACCCCGGCGGTACAAGGTCCGGTGTGGGCCCCGATTCTGATGTTGACTCTTTCAGAGGGCAAATGGGGGATTCTGAAGGACTTGATTGCTTCCACCAGGACCAGAGCCAGATTGGCGATCTCCTTGGCGTGTCCGTTTCCGTTTCTGTGGGGCAGACCGGAGACACACATGTAGCCGTCTCCGATGGTCTCCACCTTGTAGACATCGTAGGACTCGATGTACCCATCGAACAAGGAGTACAGGTCGTTGAGCAGACTGACGACTTGGAGAGGACTGCATTTGCTGGCGAGAGTAGTGAACTGGACTACATCGGAGAAAAACACAGTCACACTCTCGAAGTTCTCGGGCTCCACGGATCTGCCCACCTTCAGGCTGTCAGCCACTTGTCTGAAATGATCATTACTGAATTTATTAACTAACAAAACAGACTTCGGGAGCATTCGGTAGAGCAGGACGTCGCTTCTCTTCTTCTCTTCCACGAGTTCCTTCGTTCTCTCGGCTATCTCCTCGGCCAGGGTCTCCGCATATCTCTCGACCATGCTGAAGATGTGGTCCATCAGATTCTGGTTCTTCCCGCTCATTGATTTCATCAGCGTCTTCACTTGGGCGATGGTTGGTCTACTTCCGGAGTCCTCCTGCCAGCAGTCCCGGATCAGATGGAGGACAGCTGGATTCAGATCAGGAATGTCGACATCATTCAGACTTGGTCTCACCGGAACTGCTCCTCCTTTCTTGATCAGGTACAGTAACTCTGGAAATATTCAAAGGATACTTTTTGGAATAATGAATTTGAACTTGCCATCAACGCCGGTCGGTCGGTTTTCGTAGTCGAAGGGGGGCTTTCCGGTGAGGACTTCGCTGGAGATGACGGCGAAACTGTAGACATCCCCGGCTCTGGTTCCCACAGAAAAGACATCTCTTATGAGCTCGGGGGCCATCCACAGGTAATCTAAAAGAACTGTGTGTTCCTCAATTATATGTAATTCATACCAGTGGCTCTCTTCTTCTCATTGGCATAGAATTTGTTACATCCGAAGTCACTCAACTTGACCATCCATCTGTCGTCAACTACACAGTTCCTCGAGGTCAGACGGCCATGGAATTCAAGAAAGCTCTGGGAGTGGATGTAATTCAGGCCGTCGGAGATGTCCCTCATGATGGAGAGGACGAAGAAGGCGTCCATGTTGTAAGAACCTTTAGCAATGACGTCTTTCAATGATCCCCGACTACAGTATTTCCAAATGGTGAAGACCTGGGGGCCATCAAGACACAACCCAATGAAGCGGTTGCAGTTGTCAGCATCCAACTGAGTCATCTAAAGCCCTTTAGTTCATTTCATAAACATTTTTAGAAAAGAAACCTTTCGGAGTTCTTCGTAATCTTTGTCGTTGAGGACAGCTTTTGTTTGGAACTTTCTCGCCGCCACAGGCTCGTGTCGAAAGTAAAAGTAACTGTAGTTCTTGGATTCCGACATACTCTCCAAGGTCATCTTCGTGGAAGTTGAGTGTTTCGACTGCAGGGACCGTTCACTGTGGAATCCACTCCTGTTCCTCTGGGGTCTGTCCAGCTCGACGAAGGACACCTTCCAGAGTCGATTCAGCTTCTCCATCTGTTCTCGTCTGTAGCTGCAAATAGAGGAAAGTCACTGTCATGACTACATTTGTTTAAAGTGGAAAATAAATGCTGAATTTACAGACATCAGTGTCGAAATTGCGCACTTGGTTCTGGGGGTTTTGGTGCAGATAAACGTTGTGTGGACTTACTAGAGAGCATAAACGGCAACTGCAACGATGAGCAGCACGACGATGACGATGGCGCCGACAATGTATCCAGTGTAAGCCTCCCAGAAGTTGACAGGACAAGTGCTCCCTTGGAAGCCACAGAGAGGGACGTCGGAAGGCGCCTTGCCGCCCCTCATCTCCCATACCGTGGTCGCTGGATCCGAGGTCAGCATCCAACTGAGTCATCTAAAGCCCTTTAGTTCATTTCATAAACATTTTTAGAAAAGAAACCTTTCGGAGCTCTTCGTAATCTTTGTCGTTGAGGACAGCTTTTGTTTGGAATTTCCTCGCCACCACAGGCTCGTGTCGAAAGTAAAAGTAACTGTAGTTCTTGGATTCCGACATGCTCTCCAAGGTCATCTTCGTGGAAGTTGAGTGTTTCGACTGCAGGGACCGTTCACTGTGGAATCCACTCCTGCTCCTCTGGGGTCTGTCCAGCTCGACGAAGGACACCTTCCAGAGTCGATTCAGCTTCTCCATCTGTTCTCGTCTGTAGCTGCAAACAGAGAGAAATTAACTTTAATCATATGATTATAAAAATTAAAAATGAACAGTATTCCGGACTTTTCTGGTCTCGATTTTCAAAATACTTCGATCTGAGATAATTCGAAGAGTTTCCAGCGAATTGCGTAGGAGTACAGTAAAGGCCAAGAGCGGTGAACTTACTAGAGGCTGTAGACGGTAACCCCAGTCATCAGCAATATGACGATACCGATGGCAGTGAAGACGTATGGAGAGTAGGCCTCCCAGAAGTTGACAGGACAAGTGTTCCCTTGGAAGCCACAGAGAGGGACGTCGGAAGGCGCCTTGCCGCCCCTCATCTCCCATACCGTGGCCGCTGGATCCGAGTAGTTCGGATACACCGTCGGGACGCCGTCGTCGAAGGCGATGGTCAGGAAGACCTGGCTCCTGAAGTCCGCCCTCAACCCCGTGAGGAAGAAGGTGGCGTCTCTGCTGCCGTTCACGCCGATGGCCACGACCCCGCTGGCCCCCTTGAAGCTCCCCCGGGTGTTCAGCACTATCTCCGCCCCTCTGGCGAGTGCCCCGGTGTCGTTCCCCGAAGCCAGGGTTCTGTTCAGACCCAGGGCGTAGAGGTAGAAGGAGTCGTGGAGGTACTTGGCGTAGGTGGAGGCCTCGAAGCGGGTGTCGGAGCAGTCCCCGCAGTGGAACGGCCAGGACTGAGCCCTGGTCATCACGTCCCCGGCGAAGGCCCTGCTGTCGGAGCCCAGGGCAGTCTGGAAGTCGACGAAGAAGGTGTTCCTGGCCCCGTCCTTGGCGTCGGCGTCCCTCCCGTCGGCTTCGTATCTGGCTCCGAGGACCCAGATCGGGACCGTCCCCGAGACGGCATCTGAAAGCGCAACTTCAGAACAGTCTCCACGAGGATTAGAGGTGGGTTCTCCAGCTTCGAGGGGCTTGGTGGCTTCCCGAAAAACAACTCCTCGTTCGCGAAACTACTGGACGTTACCGTATTCCGTGCCAGCGGTGAACCTGGTGCCGAAGCCGAGACCCCTCAACTCGACGAAGATGTTGACGTAGTCGTCGGTGTTCATCTGGAGGTCGTTGAGAGCCAGGAGATGAGTCCTCCTGTCCACGTCGAACTCGTAGCAGCTCACGATTACTGCAATTGATTACTGTGTAGAGGTAGGGCAAACACACTTACTTCTGGCCCTCGTGGATACTGTAGTCAAGACATTTTTCAAATTCTCAAGAGTAGTAGTGTCAATGGCCCTCTGGAAACTGATGAAGATGTCAGGGTCGGCGTTCACAACGGCTTCAATGTCGTTCCTGATGTAGCTGCAGCGGTTCCTCGGGTCGTTTGTGGCGTACAGTAACGCGAATCGTTTCCAATTGTACTGTTTCATCACTTCCAAGAGGGTTTGCCCGAGGGCTCTGGAGGTCCCCACGACGGTCGAAACAGTCGGGTACTTATCGAAATCCGTCAACTGGAAGGAGTTAACCAAACCCCAAGTCATCACCGGTCTGTTGTAGAATTTCCCAAGAGATCCCACCATCATCGCAGCTAAAAATAAAAAATTTAAAATAAAAAATAAAAAATTTAAATTTAAAATAAAAAAAAAAAATAAAAATTTTAAATTTTAAATTAAAAAAATCCTAACCAGCGTTACAGACAGGACCGAAGATGACGTCTGTCTTCTCCTCGAACAGATTGGCAGCATACCCTCCGGCAAAGGCTTCGTCGCATTCGTCATTGAAAATTTTGAAACTAAAAATAACAAAATCATACTGTAGTAAAAAACAATTTCCAACATAAAATTTACAAAATATTATCTTAATCCAAATTTATCAATTTTTTAAATAAAACTAAAAATAAAAATTTCTAATTTACATAAATTTGAAAAGTTCAAAATTTTTTTTCAAACGTAATTGTAAAATTAAATTTTCAATTTTTTAAATAGTATTAAGTTTTAATTTTTTTTAAATAATATTAAAGTAAAATTTTTATTTTTTTTAATAATATTAAAATTTTATTTTTATTTTTTTAATAATAGTGAAATTTAATTTTATTTTTTTAAATAATATTAAAATTTTATTTTTATTTTTTAAATAATAGTGAAATTTAATTTAATTTTTTTAATAATAGTAAAATTTAATTTAATTTTTTAAATAATAGTGAAATTAAAGTTTTATTTTTTTTTAATAATATTAAAACTAAATTTTAATTTTTTAATAATATTAAAATTTAATTTTTATTTTTTAAATAATAGTGAAATTTAATTTTTATTTTTTTAAATAATAGTGAAATTGAAAGTTACCTAAAATTGAAATTATCGAGCAGTTGTTCTTCGACGATGCGATCTATGGCCAGGGGGATGGCCCCGAGGGAGTTGTACATCCCGCAGTCCCGATGGAGGGTGGGATCGGCATCACTCGGGATCAGAATCCCCACGTTGATGATATTCACAGGTTCTACAGTAGTCGAAAAATAAATAAAACAAAAAATTGAAAAAACTACCGTATTCATTTCGAAAAATGAATCTGACAATTGTCCAGATAAATGTTATATATTCTCTTAGATTATCTTGAAGGTCTTCTATTCACCGTTTTTAGCAACAATCGGGTCTCCCAGAGGGCCGGATTTGTCCTCCAGGGGACAACTCCGGTGCAGATGGCTTCGTTGCGGCCAGAAGCGGACTTTGTATCCACATCCGATCCCTACGTCATCCCCGGAAGCCTTACTGTAAAAATACAATTTTAGTCACTTCAATTTCCGAAGTTTTTCGATCAGTTTTCAAATTTCACTAAAAAATCAAGAAATACGTAAATTTTACATCATTTCTTAACTGGAAAATTTCGAAAATTAATGTTGAATTTCGTCATATTTTTGATTTTTTTACAATTTTAAATTTTATTTTTGTTGGATCATATACTCATACATTTGAGTAAAAATCCACAGAGCGTCGGTCCCAAAACGAAATAGCCTGAGGGCCTACCAAGGACTCACGACTGGTTGTACGGTAATTGCTTTCTGTTTTTCTCCTTTTTTCTCTTTTTGATTTCGAAATTCTTTCTAAATTAATTTCTTCTTACTTAATTGAGATATTGAATTGATTTAATTATAAAAAAATATAAAATGAGATAAATATTGCGAAATAAAGGGGGGTGAATGTCTTGGAGCTCCTCAACGACATTTATTCCCCCCATTTTTTCTCCTTTTTGATTTCGAAATTCTCTCTAAATTAATTCCTTCTTACTTAATTGAGATATTAAGTTCATTTAATTATAAAAAAATATAAAATGAGAAATATTGCGAAATAAAGGGGGTGAATGTTGTACAACCCTCACGACTACGTGGACAGGAAGTTGAGAATTGCGCAATTGTTGTTGGAGTTGAGTTGTATCTTCAGCTTCCGGGCCCAGTAAATCAATTTTTGCTTGTTTCTCACCTCTACGTGGACCAGAAGCCCCACGACTGTCCAACAATTTTCAAACATCAGAATTTTTAAAATTTAATTAAAAACAAAAATTATTTCGAAAAAATTTGATTTTTGAAACATGAAATTTAAAAAATGAACAGCAAAATTTTCGTATAAAATAATTTCTTTAAACAAGTTTTTATTTTCTACAGTATGCTTTAAAAATGAATTTTTTTCGAAAATGAATGATTTGTTAATTTCCTAATTTGGTGGACGATAATCTCTGAAATTACTTAAAATTCAATAATACAGTAACCTCCGAAAGTTTCATCACGAAAAGTTACAGTAGTCTCCGAAGATCCTACCATGAAAAAGTTACAGTAATCTCTAAAAGTCTCATCACGAAAAATTACAGTAATCTCCGAAGGTTCTACCATGAAAAAGTTACAGTAATCTCCGAAAGTCTCATCACGAAAAATTACAGTAACCTCCGAAGGTTCTACTATGAAAAAGTTACAGTAACCTCTAAAATTCCTACCACGAAAAGTTACAGTAGTCTCCGAAAGTCTCATCACGAAAAAGTCACAGTAATCTCTAAAATTCCTACCACAAAAAAGTTACAGTAACATTCGAAAGTCCTACCACGAGAAAGTTACAGTAATCTCTAAAATTCCTACCACGAAAAAGTTACAGTAATTTTCTAAAAAAAGAACTTTTTCGATCCACTTTTTCTTGCAATGAATATAGTACCTAGAAATTTGACTTTTAAAACATCTTAAAGTCCATTATTTTTAAAAATAAATTAATATTTAAAAGTTATTTTAAAATTTCCATCGATTTTTGGATTAATCTCTGTAATCTCGAATTTTGAACCCTGTTGATCCCAAATTCACTCAAATTACTTTTAAAATTCGTCATCGGATTAAATGTGGATAATTAGGATTCAAAAAATCCCCCTTGATCGGAATCGAAAATTCACAAAAATAAATTTTTTAATAATTTTATTTTGAATGAAACTTTATTTGATTTTATTTTTTTTGTTTATCCTTCAGATTGCTGATGGAATAGGAAACGGAGGAAATTCTGAAATCAGAGACAAGATCGTCGGCAAATTTCAACGATGGCTCTCAGGATACCTCGATCAAGCGACTTACAGGAAAGTTTTCGACGGAGTCGAGCCCGAGGTGAGAGAAAACATGACTTCGGACGAGGTGGCCTCAGGTAACTTTTTCAAATAATAAATGTTATTAAATATAAAATAATATATAATTTCTGAACTCCTGCACAAAAAGTGATAAATCGTTACTGTAATCAACTCGTTCTCTTTTTACCTAAATTTTAAGTTTTCTGGAAATTCCTGCTGAGACGATTTCAAAAAAAATTTTAAAATGTTGTGATTTTTTGAATTCCCGCGCAGAGAGAGAAATTTGTAATAATGGAAAAAGTGGTAAATCTGGCGACTAACATCGACTCGCGCTGCTGTTAACTCGCACTGCCATCGACTCGCACTGTTATCAACTCGCACTGCCATCGACTCGCACTGCCATCGACTCGCGCTGCCGTTAACTCGCTCTTTGTCATTCTCGCGCTCTTTTACCTAAATTCTAAAATTTCTTGCGAAATTCTAGAAATTTTTAAAATGTTATAATTTTTTAGGAATTCTTGCACAAAGGGAGAGTTTTCAATAGTGGAAAGTGATAAATATTGCAATTCGATGCTAAACTTAATTTTTTTAAAATATTTTCAAAGTTTCTAAAAATTCGTAAAGTTTTTTTTTCGAATTTTCCAATAATATGATTTGGAATTCCCCTATAGAGTAAATGAGGGTAATAAAAAGGACAAATCCGCTAAATCCTTTTGAAATCGATCAATTTTCATGTACTGTCTATTCCTATTTAATCCACAGTAATTCTAAAACTTTGAAAACCGGAACAAATTCATTAGCAATTTGTAGTTTTTGAATTCGCACGCAGAGAGAGAACTTTACAATAATGGTAAAAGTGGTAAATTAAGCAATCTAAAATTACGATTCTTTAATGTTAAATGATAACTGGTGTAATTTGACGGGCAACTTGCCCGTTTTTTCAATCTGCCCGGTCAAATTTCAACCCTATCTGAAATCAACTCACTTTTTTTTTATTTTTACCTAAATTCAAAACTTTTCCATAACACCTTGAAATTTTTATTGAAGTAATTTCATAAAAATTTATAATTATAATTATTATAATAATATGATAGTAAAATTAAAAATCCGTTTAGTTTTGGCGAATTCAGTGATGAACGCCATATCTTCCTTCCAGAAGCTGCAAGTTTCAAGTGCTGCGGCTGATTTCGTGAGCAAGTACCCCAATTACGAAATTCCAATTGAAATTCTTTCTACTGTATTGAGTAACAATCTCTTTCCTGTTGGGCATCAACTGCTCCGAGTCCAGAAGGCCTGTTTAAAGAAAGGAATGACCGATGCGAGTACCTGGAGAAGGACCTACACGAAAATCGATCAGTTCATGACAAGGAAGAGATGTCGTACCATCTGGTGTCGGACCTACATCGTCTTCAACAACAACGACACCAAGCTCTGGAGTGACATCACTAGTAGTTTCAAAAACTTCTTCCGTTTCAATTTCTTCAATTTGACCGCTTGTATTCCGTGAATCATCGAATTCAGAATAAATTCGGAATCCGTTGCGCTAAATACAACCACAGAAATATGGGTTTCATATCACCAAAGTTAAAGATTAAAGTTGACCATCAGAATTTGACATCAAAGTTAATAGTCAAAATTCAAAGTCAAAGTTGATCTTCAAAATTCAAAATTCAATATCGAAATTTGAATTTTCCATACTAAAACAATATTTATGAATTTTTCAGTTTCAAAAATCAGTTTTATCTAAATAAAACCTGATATCTGAATTTTTTGAGTCAAAAACTGACTTTGTGTCCTAGTGCGAAAAATCTAAATTCCGATTTCCAACTTTGACTTTGAATTTTGAAGATTAATTTTGATTTCGAACTTTAAAGATTAACTTTGACTTTGAACTTTGAAAATCAACTTTAGTAAAATAGAACATTGGTTTTGAAAGATCCTTTTAGTACTATGGTTTTTGAATATTTATTAGCATTTTCACATATAATACTTAACTCTTGAAGGTAGGGGGTTATGTATCCATATGACCCCAATCTAGAAGATTCTAGATCTGTCCAAGCAGAGTGTAATTCAAAATCATTGATTGCGAAATTTCGTAAAATTATGAAATAATTTATATAAAACCAAAATTTTTCCTTAGGCTACTTTGGTTTCTAACAAGTTTTAGAGATTCGTTTTGGGATAATTTCACAACAAAAATTAAAATTTGAAATATTTTCTTAGAAAAAGAAAACCAAAAATTTTCGAACAGAAAATTGCTGGTCTTTATGCGAACGTTATTTGTTTATTCTTAATTACAAGGCTAGTTATTTTTAAATCTACAGTAATCAAGCTTATAATTAAAGAGAAAATTCGCGTCAGGACCAATATTTGAAACATCATCGACAATGAAAATTAAAATTTTCAAATTCCAAAAAATGGTCCCGTCGCGAATGATGTTTATTTTTTTAATATGAAATTAATTACTTTTTAACATACAGTAACCAAGTCTGCAGTTGAAGAGGAAACTCTGTATTCGTGTCAGGACCAATATTTGGCCTATGTTTTTTCATCATGAAAACTAAAAACCCCCAAACGGAAGCCATTGGTCCCGCCACGAATGATGTTTATTTTTTTAATATGAAATTAATTACTTTTTAACATACAGTAACCAGGTCTGCAATTGAAGAGGAAACTCAGTATTCGTGTCAGGACCAGTGCTTCATGTATTTTTTCACTATGAAAACTAAAAACCCCCAAACGGAAGCCATTGGTCCCGCCACGAATGATGTTTATTCGTCCTTCGACTACATGTTGTACTCCGGATTTTGCAGAAATTGAGGAAGCCAAACTAAAAATCGTTTTTAGTTTCTTGAAAAGAACACTTTTGTCGAAGTAAAAGTCCAAAGAGAAGAGCCACCTTGATCGGTGATTAATGTTTCTTTTGACCGAGCAGTTGTCCTTCCATTGTTCCCGAAACATGTGTAGTTGGCTAATGGACTAGCCGATAGCCGTCAGTTTTGGATAATCTTCTTCAATGATCGTTTCTAGAGTGGATAATCAGGATTGGAACTACATCGAGGAAAGTTACATTTCTACTTCCACGTGGACCAGGACTCCGAATGTTCGATTTCAAAATTTCAAAAATTTTGTTCGAAATTGTTTTTTTAAAAAAAAAAATTTAAATTTATTTCAATTATTTTTGACTTTTGTGATTTTTTGGATCCTGGCCTCGATGACCCTGGTGTCCCTCGAGGGCCACCCTGAGCCCCTCCCCGGACACCTCCAGGAAAGTAAGAAAATCCAAAAACAGTTCCTAAGTGCTTTCTGGAAGTTAAACAAGATTACTGTAAGTCACTTTTTTTAAATAAAATAAATCCGAAATTTTTTAGGATCATGATAGTCAAAAATGGAACGATACTGTAGTCGAATTACTTAAATGGTTCGAAAAACAAAAAATAACAAAAAAAATTCCAGTTTTCAATTCCACCGGTTCCAGCTGGTTGGCATTCGTTTTCATTTCCAACGCCTTAGGCAATGTTCCGGGTAATTTTGTGTTTTTTACTTTTTGTCAGAATTCCGCAAAAATTTCCAGAACAAATCCGAAAATTCCGGACAATTGTTGAATTTTTCCGGAATTTTACACAAGATTCTAATATCTTTAAAAATTTACAAAACTTTCAGAATTTAATAAAATCATCTTCAACTTTGAAATTTCGGATTTTAAATTTTTTAAATTTTAAATTTTAAAAATAATTTTTCTTTAAATTTCGAAAATTTAATGCAAATTTAAAATTAGAAATTTTTTAAAAGTAGTTTTTTTAGTTTAAAAAATCTTAAATTTTTTAAAAAGTAGTTTTTCTTTAAATTTAAAAAAAAATAATTTTAGAAAATTTAATATTTTTAAAATTGAACAAAAAGTAGTTTTTTTTAATTTTAAAAATCTTAAATTTTTAAAAATTAGTTTTTTTAAAATTTTTTTTAATTTTAAAAATCTCAAATTTTTAAAAATTAGTTTTTTTTAATTTTCTGATTTTAGGATTCTCAGAAACTTCCTTGAGTCCTTCTGGAAGATTCCTGGTAGTTTTCATTTGGTTTCCTTGTGTATTTCTGTACTATTATGCCCTGTGGCAATTGGCTACTTTGTTCATCAAATTTTCTGTCAAATCAAAAAGATATTTTTCGATTATTTTTATTTTTTTAATTTTTGTACTTTTTTGGATTAATTCAGAATCGAATATTTTTGTTTTTCCATCATTTTTGGATTTTTTTTGGATTTTTATTAATTTTCGGTAAGTCGATTGTTTACTTCTGAATCCCGAGCTGGAAAGGCCGGTTAATTGCAGGATTCCGTCACGGAAGACTCCAACGGCTGTTTTTGTACTTTTTTACCACGTCACAATTTGGACTTTATTTTTTATTTTTATTCAAAATTTTATTCAATGGAAAAAAAATTTATATTTAAAAATCGTCGATGAACTAGATGACGAAACGGCTTTGCTTGTGCTTCTTCCAGAGCTCCGGATCGACAGAATAGAAAATTTAATTCAAAAATTTTCAGAAAAATCAATTTTAAACAAAATTTCGATTTTTTTTCTCACAGAAAAAGACAAATTTAAAATTTCGAAAATTGTTGAAGAATTCCAGAAAGAAAATTCAGAAAACGAAGTCGATTCTGTGCTGTAAAATAAGGATGTGGAAAATTTAAGCCGGATTAAAGGACTACATTTGAACAATTAACCGACTGAATATGTCCGGATTTTAATAAATTAATTTTTTTAATAAATTATTTTTTTAAATCGAATTTTTTTAATAAATTAATTTTTTTAAATCGAATTTTTTTAATAAGTTATTTTTTTTAAATTAATTTTTTTAATAAGTTATTTTTTTTTTTAAATTAATTTTTATAATAAATTAATTTTTTTAAATCGAATTTTTTTAATAAGTTATTTTTTTAAAATTAATTTTTATAATAAATTAATTTTTTTAAATCGAATTTTTTGCAATATTAATTATTTTCAGAAAATTGGGTTTTAAAAACTTATTTAATTTCGTCAATCTTTGGTGTTTGAACATTTAATTTTATAAATTCACTTATTTACGAAAAAAATTTGGATTTAATTTTGCACAAAATAATTTTGTTTAAAATTTGTAAAATATACTTAATTTCATAAGTTGGAGGAAGTTTATTCAAAATTGGATTTTTTTTATTAAACATTTTCTGAAAAAAAATGAAAGAAAATTTTATATATCGAAAATCAGAAAAATTTTAGTTTATTTTTGAATTTTTTAGTTCAAATTCCATTAATTTTTATTAATTGTTTTTGAAATTAGATGTAATTTTCTTGCTGATTATATTTATTAAATCAATTTTTGAAAAAAAAATCAGAAAAATGAAAAATAAGAAATTTATTACGTAATCACGGATGTTCGATCTTCTATTTTCGAAGCATTTTTTCATATTTTAACTTTATCAATTTATGTAATTTTTTTCCATAATAAAATCTACTATTCTTGTTGTTTAAATATGTTAAATTATTTTTTTGAAAAGAAATCAGAAAAATGAAAAATAAGAAATTTATTACGTAGTCATGGATGTTCGATCTTCTATTTTTGAAGCGTTCTTTTTATATTTTAATTTTATCAATTTGTATATTTCTTTTCCGTAATAAAATCTACTATTCTTGTTTTAAAATATGTTAAATTATTTTTTTGAAAGAAAAATCAGAAAAATGAAAAACAAGAACTTTATTACGTAGTCATGGATGTTCGATCTTCTATTTTTGAAACATTCTTTTTATATTTTAATTTTATCAATTTGTATATTTCTTTTTCGTAATCAAATCTACTATTCTTGTTGTTCAAAGCTATTGAATTATTTTTTTGAAAGAGAAATCAGAAAATCGAAAAACAACAACTTGCTTACGTAGTTACAGATCTTCGATCACAAATTTTTGAAGCGTTCGTTTTCTACTTTAATTTTATTAGTTTGTATAGTTACTTTTCATAATCAAATTTACTATTTCCGTTGACTATACTTAATAAATCAGTGTTTTGAAATACTAATCGGAAAAATGAAAAACAAGAACGTTATTACGTAGTCACGGATGTTCGATCTTCTATTTTCGAAGCGTTTTTTCATATTTTAATTTATCCATTTATATAATTTTTTTCCATAATCAAATCTCCTATTTTTGTTGTTCAAACCTATTAAATAATTTTTTTTGGAAGAATTAATAAAAAATTGAAAAACAAGGATTTAATTACTTATTTGAATATCTTCAATCTTCTATTTTTGAAACATTCTTTTCATATTTTAATTTATCCATTTATATAGTTCTTTTCCATAATTAAATCTCCTATTTCTGCTGCTTAAATCTATTAAATAATTTTTTTTGGAAGAATTAATAAAAAACCGAAAAACAAGGATTTAATTACTTATTTGGATATCTTCGATCTTCTATTTTTGAAACATTCTTTTCATATTTTAATTTATCCATTTATATGATTAATTTTCATAATTAAATATATTTTTTATGTCGATTACAAATATTTGATTAATTTTCCGAAACAAAGTCCAGAAAAAGTGAAAAAATAAAATTACACATCTGCTTCCGGATTTTCGACCTTCAACATTAAAACCACGCATTTTTTATTTTAATTTTTGTCATTTTTAATTCTTCTTTAATATTGCATGTCCTTTTTATCCTGATTACAGCTGTGAAATTAATTTTCCGAAAAAATGATGCCAAATGTGAAAAAAGTAAATACCGGGATTTACGGATTTTCTGGATTATCTTTTTTGAAAATGTTCGGTAAAATTAGATTATGGATTCTGAATCTGTTTTTCGAAATCAAAAATCTGTTTAAATTATTTTTTTAAATTTTTTTTGTTTTTTAAATATCGGATATTTTAGAAGTCCTATTTTCATCCTACAGTAATCCCCCCTATTGTCCGTCTTTGCAGATTAACTGTGCTTTTTATAGTTTCAAATAATTAAAACAATGGATAATCCGAAAGGTATTTGCGGCCAGAAATAAGCGGTTTTACATTGTTTTTTCCGTTTGCCCTGAGGCTATAGTTTCACCCGAGAGGCGGAGCGGACTTCATAAGGCACAAAATTCAAAAGTATAAATACTGTTTAGCTTCAAAGAAATGTCCAGATTCATGAATTTCTCAATGTCATCGAATTTGTTTTATTTTTTGATAATTTTCTGTTTTATTATTTCGGCTTCTGGAAATCCCTCAGGCGAGAGGCCAATCACCATCTGTGGACACAAACTTCTGAAGACCATGAGGAGAATCTGTTTGGAAACTGACTGTTCTACTGTAGAAATCAAGAAGATCAAAGAAGTCAAGGAGGTCAAGGAGGTCAAGGAGGTCAAGGAGGTCAAAAAGATCAAAGAGGTCAAAAAGATCAAAGAAGTCAAGGAGGTCAAGGACCCTTTGGAGTGCTGCATTTATGGCTGTGTCTACAGTGATTTCCAAAATATATGTTGTTCGAATTAAATTTAATCTAAAAAAATTAATTCTAAAATTATTTCTAAATCATCTATTCCCCAGCCGATGGCGACACCCGGGCATTCTACAGTATCTTAGTTTTTTAGGATTTTTGTTTTTTTTGCCAAAAAACGAATTTTTTAAATAAAATTATTTTTAATAATTTGTTCGAATTTTGAAATTGTTGAAAAATGTCAAAAATAAAAGTGCCAATCACGTGAAAAATGCCGGACTTGCAAATACTGTAATTTTAAAATTTTCAATAAAGTTGTTTACAAATTAAAATTTTTTCAACTGACATACTTTTTCGTAAAAATAAATGAAATATCAAAAGTACAAATGGTTAATATTTATTTTTTTTTCAAATTCTGAAATTAAAAAAATATTTCATCAGGGAAAATAAAAATAAAATTTTAAAAATAATTTTTATTTTTAAAGTTGAATTTTTTTAAATTTTATAAAAAATTTTTAAATAATTTTTTAAAATTTTGCAAAAATTAAGCAAATTGCGGACTTTGATTTTGATTTCGAAATTTTTATAAAATTTAAATGTAAAAATTTCAATTGATCTGCCAGAATGTTGCGCGCAACCTGCAGAGTTAATTTCGATTTTAATATCTACCTATCTGCCTATCTGCCATAATATTGCGTGCAACCTGCAGATTTAATTTCGATTTTAATATCTACCTATCTGTCAGAATATTGCGTGCAACCTGCAGAATTAATTTTAATATCAATCTTTGTATAAATTTCGACATTGGATAATTTTATAAATATTTTTTTAATAAGTTGTTTGGAAATTATTTTTAATTATAATTAAAACTCGATGTTGTTTTTCAACTGATTTTTGTATTAATATATGTAAAATTGTACACAACATAATAAAATAATAAAAATATAAAAATTAACGAAAAATAACTTTTGCAAAAAATTTTATTATTTTTTTAAATTAAAAAAATTAAAATTTTCGATTTTTTTATTTAAAAATTTTTTAATTTTTAATTTTTGAAAAATATATAATTTGATAGAAAATTTTTAAAATCTAAAAATTTAGAAAAAAAATTTTATTAAATTTAAATTTTTACGTATATTATGATTTATATGAAATCTCTAAAAAATAATTTTAAATTTTTATGTTAAAAAAAATGAAATTTATTGGATAATTTTCGAAAAAAGAATTTTTTGTTTTTTTAAATACTTTTTTTTAAAATTATTCGAATTTAAAAAATTTTCAATTATTCGAATTTAAAAAATTTTTAAATTATTCGAATTTTTAATTTTTAAAATTTTCAAAATTATTTGAATTTTAAAATTTTTAATTTTCAAAATTATTTGAATTTTTGGAATTTTTAGAATTTTTTAATTATTTGAATTTTTAATTTTTGGAATTTTTAAAATGTTTTTAATTATAAAATTATGACGTGGAAAAAACAACAAAATTTGTTTTAATTTTTGATTCATTTACTTCGAGAAAACAGTGAAAATAAAAATTGTCCAATGCATTCGGTATTAATTGGAAATAAATTATTTATATTTTTGGAATTGTTGAATAACAACAACGTTGTAAAAACTTGTTTACAGTTTTTGAAGGATATTGTAGTTTCGGCGTTTGTATTTAATCACTTTAATTGGGTCTTGTAGGGATTCCCTGCAGAATTTCGGGGATTTTGTAAAACAATAAAATTTCCGAGGGCGGTTCTGAGAAGTGGCCCCTGTGTACCGGATTAGTTCCTCGTTCCACAATCCACGGCCAGAGGCAACAATTTTGTTTACTTTTTCAATGAGTAAATTTTTCTTTTATTTCAGTAATCTCAATTTGGATAATCGCTATTCTAACAAATTCAAAAGAAAAAATTTATTTTTAAAAATGGCAAAATGCCAAAAAAAAAATTGATTGATCGAGAAAATTAATTTTTTTGATTTTTGACGTAAGCGGAAATTCCATCAGTTTTCAAAAATGCGAAAAAAACGTTTTTGACAGGACTCTAAAGATGACGCAATTACAGTATCCTTAGGTGTTTTTTCCAGTTGGGATCTTGAGGTAGTCGAAAAACTTCAGAATTACCAAGAATCAAACCTCAATTTTTAGGAAGTGTGGTATTCACGTGGACGAACATTCCTTGACGACACAAATCGAGAACTTATCAAAGATTATTTTCCATATTTTGGTCTTTGGAAATCGAAGAAATCAAAGAAGGAAGTTATTTTTTGAATTTTTTGAGAACGTATGTCAATTAAAAAAAGAGCGCTGTCGGAATTTGGGATGGTTCAGTGGTTGGGGAACTAGACTACAAATCACAAATGCGGAGGATCGAGTCCTTCTGAGCAGGAAAATAGAAATAATTACCACGTAGTGCCGTTGAAAACACATCATCCGAATCCCCAACGACATTAATTAAGGACTTCTCGAAAATCCCCAGAACCGCTAATCTTTAACGACAAAGGGGGAAACGGGAGTTTTACAACGAAATTCCTTGAAAAGCAATTTGATAAAAATAAGAAACCCATTAAAGTCGGACGGCTCCGGTGAGTGGAGGCACAAATGGAGGATTAAAAATATAAAAATATGAGAGATCAACCTCCGTCTCCAGGAAGTTGTTTATTGCTCACGTGAATACAATTTCTGAGGCGAAGTTAGTCGGACTTTTATAAAGTATTAATTTCATAAAATATCGTAGTCTCAATAGGATTGAAAATATTAAAAGTACAACATTTGTTGTGAATTCCTATCTTCTTACGTCAGAGTTTATTAATAAATCAGCATTGAAGTAAAAGTAAAAATTCCCGATTTACGCGCGATGTTCTGGCAATTAAGTGGAAATTAAAATCAAAATAAAATCTGCAGTTTGCGTGCAACGTTCTGGCAGCTAGGTGGAAATTAAAATTAAATCTGTAGTTTGCGTGCAAGGTTCTGGCAGCTAGGTGGAGGTTAAAATTAAAATCAAAATAAAATATGCAGTTTGCGCGCAAGGTTCTGGCAGCTAGGTGGAGGTTAAAATCAAAATAAAAATAAAATCTGCAGTTTGTGCGCAACGTTCTGGCATCTTGATGAAAATAAAAATAAAATATGCAGTTTGCACGCAATATTCGATTAGATTAGTTTATCTAATTGTTCCGAAAACTTTGACTTTGACCTTAATGTCGATTGTTTTATAGACTTTGAAGGAATAATTTGCTAAAAATAAAATTTTATTGATTCATTATTTTTGATATTTCATGATGAAATTTACCACAGTACAGATGAAGTACTTTTTAAACGTTTTTATTTTGAAAAATAAGTTTTTTGATGACGCCAAACTAGACACAGATAAGCATTATCATTTTTAATTTTTTTAATTTTTGATTTTTTTGTTTTTTTTTGTTTTTTTGGAAATTTGAATTTAATCGATTTATCCGTTTGTTATCTTCGAAAGTTGAAGGCCAATTATATCACAAGGAAGGAAGGTAAATAACTTTGATTGACGGAAATAACCGGTCATGTTGAATAACAGAAGAGAAATAAGCTCTTTGGTCTTTGGTATTATGTTGGAATGGCTTACTGTAGTTTCGTATGGGGTTTGTTACTTTGGGTTACAGTAATGGTCGAGGAGATGCTCGATTTCGCAACCTGATGTGCAGCAGTCAGATGGTGAAAATGATTTTTGGGATTTTTTGATCGAGGAAAATTTCGAAATCGGATAAAGAGTTCTCCAGAATGGACAGATGAAGTTCACGAATTCGACGCGAGTGGCCAGTTTCGGACCACAGAGGACTTCTCCATCGGCCAAATCCCAAATTACCGTAATCAGAATTAAGAAAATCAAGATTCTGACGTGTTGAGTCATAACTGAAAAAAATTTAAATTATTTAAAATTTAATTTTATCGCGAAATTTTTTAACACGAAATTTCAAAATTTTATTTTTTTTTTAAATTACGGAAATTTCAAAATTTTATTTTTTTTTAATTACGGAAATTTCCAATAAGTTCCGATTTTAAAAGATGAAACTTTTTTGAAATTATTTCGAAATAAATTTTTAAAAAAAACCATGTTGAAAATTTTTAAAATTTTTAAATTTATAAAATTTCGAAAAAGTTTGAGATTTTCAAGGATACTGTAGCCTTCCGCTGGGGGCATTTTCGGAGATTCCAGAAGCCTCATCCGGATTCTAGAAGATTTTCGAAAATTTTCTAAAAATTCAAAAATTTATAAAATCTCAAAATTCCAGAATTTCAAAATTTCGTTCTGAATTCTGGAAACTTCTAAAATTCTTAAAAAATTCTAAAAAGTTGGAAAATTTTTTTAATTTTAGAATTTTTTGAAAATTTTCGAATTTTTTAGAAATTTTCGAATTTTTTAGAATTTTTCTGGATTTTGGGAGATTCTAGAAAAATTACGGAATTTTTGTGAAAAAGAAAGTCCAAATGAAGTCCACCTGGCCTTGTGTCAAAAAACGCCTCTTTGTTTTATCAACCAAGGACAAAGACCAATCGTTTCTTCCCGACCCGGACCCTTCTGGGACAAAAACAATTTTTTCATAATTTCCTTCATTTGGCGAAAAAATTACGCTCGATGTTACATAAACGAAATTTTGCTTAAATTCATAGATAATTTAAAAATTAATTATTTAAAAAAATTTTTTAAAAAATCAAAAATTAAAATTTTTGAAAAAATTAAAAATTAAATTTTTTTTAAATTATGAAAAATTTTATTTTTTTAAAATTATTAAAAATTTTATTTTTTTTAAATTATGAAAAATTTTATTTTTTTAAAATTATTAAAAATTTTATTTTTTTTAAATTATGAAAAATTAAATTTTTTTAAAATTATTAAAAATTTTATTTTTTTTTAATTTTTAAAAATTTTATTTTTTTTAAAATCATTAAAAATTTTATTTTAAAAAATAAAAAATACTGTAATATTCGCTTCATTGGATAGTCAATGACCTTCAAAAAGTTTTTATTTTCATTGAAAGAAAAAAAAGAATAAAAAAAAATAAATTTTATTTGACATTTGGCCAGTTTATCACAATTGCTGTCATTAATAAACAAGACAAAAGTCTCCTTTAGGGATTCTGAAGCCAACTCTAAGACCGGATTATAACCAATTTTGAAAAAATTAAAAATTCAAAAAAATCCAAAAAAAATTTAAATAAAAAATTATATTTTAGAGTATTTACAAAGTTTAAAATTTTATTTAAATTTTTTTAAATTTAATTTTTAAAATTTATTTTTTAAAAAAATTACTTTTTAAAATTTAAATTTTTTAAAAATATTTAACTTTGAAAATTTATTTTTTTTTAATTTTTTAAAATATTTTAATTTTTAAAATTTTTTTTAAAAGTTAAATATTAAATTTGTAAATTTTGTAGTTTTTGAAATTTTTATTATTTTATTTTTGGAGATATTTATTATACAAATTTAACATTGAATTTTTAATATTTAATAAATAAGTATTTTTATCCAAAAATAAATTCGTAATTAATTTTATACAAAAAATAAATAGTTCCGTTTCAAAACATAAAGATCAATTTAGAATTAAATTAAAAATAATTTTTCAAAAATACTTTGAAAAAGTCACATTTAAGGGTATTCGGAAATTTTTAAAATTTATATTTTTTAAAAATTTATATTTTTTAAATTTATATTTTTTAAAAATTTATATTTTTTAAATTTATATTTTTTTAAAATTTATTTTTTTTTTAAATTTATATTTTCTAAAAATTTATTTTTTTTTAAATTTATATTTTTTTAAAATTTATATTTTTTTGAAATTTATATTTTTTAAAATTTAAATATTGCTAGATCTTTTACATCGGTGTGGTTGCGTCAGATGTATGAAAGTTTTTTATTTACCGAAACAACAATAAGATTGAGTAAAACAACCATATATTAACTACTCAGTAATTAGTTTGTCATTCAAACAGTATGTCTACTATCAAGTACATAGAGGTTTCCCTTCGAGACCTGGTTTAGGCTTATACAATAGGCAGTTAATATGCAAATATAACAGACTTAACAGAATAACTATGTATATATTAACTACTCAGTACTTAGTTTGCCATCCAGACAGTATGTCCACTATTAAGTATGTAGGGTATTTCCCTTCGAGACAGTTCACCCTGGCTTAGGCTTACACAATAGGTAGTTAACACACCGATATAACAAAGATTAAGCACAATCACAAATATATATTAACTATTCAACAGAGTTCATCATGTAAACAGTATGTCCACTATCAAGTACGTGGAGATTTCTCTTCGAGACAGCTCACCCTGGCTTAGGCTTACACAACAGGCAGTTAACACACCGATATAGCAAAGATTTAACACAATAACTATATATTAGTTCACTAGTCAACACTCAGTCTATCGTGTAGACAGTATGCCCACTGTCTAGCACGTAGGGTATTTCCCTTCGGGACCGCGCACTCCGGCCTACTGACGCAACGACTAGTTAACACATTGATGTAACAAAAATAACTTTTAAAATTTATGTTTTTTAAAAAACATATTCTTAAAAAATTTAATTTTAAAAATCTATATTTAGAAAAATTTAGTTTTTTATTTTTATTACTGTATTTTCGGAAATATTTTTCTAAACTTAAAATTAAAATTTCAAAATTTACTGATTGAGTATTTTTTATTCAAAAACAAGTCTACAGTCAATTCGGTGTGAAAAAAGAAAAATAATTCTCCTTCAGGACATAAAGACCAATTTTAGGACCAGATTATAACTAGTTTTTGAAAAAAATATTTTTAAATCAAAAATCACGTTTTAAACTATTTATAAATGACCTTTGGGATTTTTATTTTTAAATTTAAAATTATTTATTTTCTTTTAATTTTTTTTAAATTTAAAATTATTTATTTTTTTTAATTTAAAATTATTTATTTTTTTTAAATTTAAAATTATTTATTTTTTTTAGTTTGAAATTTTAATTTTTACTGATTATTTTCTAAGTCAAAAATAAGTTAATAAATATAGTTAATTTCGTATTGTTCACATCCAGTGGTTATCTAGCGTTTTTAAGTCACGGTTATCCTATAGTCGTAGTTACACGCAAAAAACATAACTTTCAATTTTGTAACAATTACGAAATGTGACAAATTTATAACAATCGTCACATTTTTCGTGAATATTTGGTATTTGTGACGAAAATTACAAATAATAGTGACGATTTATATTTGATATTGAACCTAAAGTTACACTTTTTGTATATAAAACAAAAAAATTGAACACCGAGTAACTAGCTTAGGATCGCTTCTACTGAGTTTAGACATCTCAGATTAACTGTATCAGCACACAAAAAGTGTAACTTTAGGTTCAATATTAAGTACAAATTGTCACTATTATGTTACATTTTCGTCGCAAATACCAAATATTCACGAAAAATGTAACGATTATGTTACACTTTTGTCACATTTCGCAATTGTTATCGAGTCGAAAATTACTTTTTTGTGTAAAGTTGGAAATTAATCAGCAAAAAGTTAACTCTTTTTTAATTAATTATAATATACAAAAAGAAACACAATTTTAGGTTCAATATTAAATATAAATCGTCATTATTACTTGTAATTTTCGTCACAAATACCAAATATATGTGAAAAATGTGACGATTGTTATAAATTTGTCACATTTCGCAATTGTTACAGAATTGAAAGTTACTTTTTGTGTGTATGCTCTACGGTCCTCGTCTGGGTCATCTGAGTAAGTCTCGATTGGAACCGGCCCAAGACGAACATATGTAAAAAGAACAGCCAGGTTGTCTTCAATATTGTATATTATCAAAATCGAAACTTCGAATTCAAAATCAAAATTCTAATTTCTCGTGTTAAGACACATCTGTGAATTTTCTTACTGTAAAATATTCTTTCATTTAAGTTGATAAAATTGGATATCTGGATTTCTCGAATCATATATGACTTATGAACCGTGTTTTAACACGAAAAATTAGAATTTCGATTTTGAACTTGGAGTTTCGATTTTGATAATAGGCAGCACAGAACATGAAGACCGATCCAACCCTGAAGTTAGATTAATTGTAATTGTTTTTTCGAAAGAATGTTTATCAATCAAAAGTCACATTGTGGAGTTTTTGAATGACCTTCAGAATCTAGATTTGGAAAATTTATATATGAAAAATATTTTTGGAAAATTTAAATTTAAAAATATTTTTAAATTTGAAGTATTTTTAAATTTAGAATTAAATTCAGAGATACTTGTGGAACTGGCCCTCAGGGCATGGTAACAACCCTGACTTTAAGGTCAATTGCAACTTGTTTTTCAAAAAAATGTTTATCAATAAAAAAATTAAAAATGACCTTCAAGACCTGCCAATTTTGAAAAAATCACAATTTTAAAATTTTCGAAATATTTATAAAAAATAAAAATTATTTTAAAATTTAATTTTAAAAGTAAAAGTTATTTTAAATTAATTTTAAAAATAAAAATTATTTCTAAATTTAATTAAAAAGTAAAAATTATTTTTAAATTAATTTAAAAAAGTAAAAATTATTTTTAAAATTTAATTAAAAAGTAAAAATTACTTTTAAATTAATTTTAAAAGTAAAAATTATTTTTAAGTTAATTGAAAAGTAAAAATTATTTTTAAAATTAATTTTAAAAAATAAAAATTATTTTTAAAATTAATTTTAAAAAATAAAAATTATTTTTAAAATTTAATTAAAAAGTAAAAATTACTTTTAAATTAATTTTAAAAGTAAAAATTATTTTTAAGTTAATTGAAAAGTAAAAATTATTTTTAAAATTAATTTTAAAAAATAAAAATTATTTTAAAATTAATTTAAAAATATAATCAAACATGAATTTTCAAGGTTTAAAGACCAACCGGACTTTAAGGTCAATTGTAACTTGTTTTTCGAAAAAAAATTTTATCAGATGTTGTGGAAAATTACGAATGACCTTCAGAATCCGCATTTGGGAATTTACGCAAGTTACACTCTTTAAAGTTTACGTGTTTCCAAGAACAGTTTCATTCGAAATATTTGGAAAATGATTCACGACATCAACGTCATAACAGTTACGAATAAGGTACTTGTTTTCCGAATTCGAAACAAAGCCCTGAGGCACAATTGATTTCATATATAAAAACACGTCTATTTTTTTAAGATTTAGACACCGTTTTAATTCCGGGAATAAAGAAATTAATAAATTACTTTTTTAAATAATTTTAAATCAGGAATTTTAATTTTAAAAATAATTTTCTAAAATTTGAATTTTTTACATATAAAAACACGTCCATTTCATTAGGGTTTAAAGACCGTTTTAATTCCGGGAATAAAAAAAATTAATAAATTACTTTTTTAAATAATTTTAAATCAGGAATTTTAATTTTAAAAACAATTTTCTAAAATTTGAATTTTTTAAATTTTTTATTTTTAAGAATTATTTTTCTAAGATATTTACAAAATTCGACATTAAAGATTTGAAAATTGTATGTAAAATATTTTTTAATTCGAAATTAAATTTTAAAAAAATTAATTTTAATCATTTTTAAAAAAATAATTTTCAAAAGTTGTTTAAAAATTTAAAATTTATATTCGAAAATTTTCGAGATTTTATACTTTCTAAAGTTACTTTTTCTAAAATATTTAAAATTAAAAATTACAAATCAAGTATCTGCTTTTCAAATCTAAAAGCGGATATACAGAAGATAAAATCACTTTTTCTTTAAATCTAGATTTTCCGCTGTAACAATTGTAAAGATAGGTAGGCGGGCTGTCGGTGAAAATTCACCTATTGGTCGGAGTTAGTTCCACCTAACGACCAATCGGCGAACGAGTCGAGGTCTTTCGTAAGCATTTCACTTTAAAAAAAGCTATCTAGATAATCTTGACTTCCTCACACCCACGGGCAATTCATTATAAAAAATAAAATAAGAATTCACAGATATATCCAAAAATATGAGAATCCTAAATTGACGAAGATCTTTGTTGATGTGGAGGAGTCGACGCCAAAACGCAGTCAAATCGAAACCCATGGTCCCGGAACGAAAAATCCTGCGAATTAGTTGCCTGCGATACTGTAGCTAAAAACCGCTGTGTGTTAATCGTACTAATCTCCGTGTTTTTTTGTTTCCCTTTTTTGCGTGTTGTTCATATATCAAGTATTCCTAATATTTCCCTACTTTTTATGTGGTCCTAGGACGATGAACCCTACGTGTTAACTAATCCCTACTGTAGCCGAAAACAGCTATGTTAGCTGTGTTAATTTCTGTACTTTTTTATTTTCCTTTTTTACGTATTGTTCATATCTCAAACATTCCTAATATCTCCCTATCTTTTACGTGGTCTTAGGAGGATGAACCCTACGTATTAATTCCTATTGTAGCTGAGAGTTGTGCTGATTTTCTTTATTTTTTTCCACACGTCGTTGATATATTAAACTACTTTAGCATTTCCCTATCTTACGTGAATCCAGAACTAAAATCCTATGTATCAATTAGTCGCGCTATTGTAGTCAAAAAACAGCTGTTGAGTTCTATTGTTTATCATGGTTCTTTATATACATTGGTACTAAATATTCCTAGTTTTCCCTATCTACAATTTAACTCTTACCAAAGTTCTTAACGAAATTTCCAACACAAATCGGCCAAAAAGTAATTTTTGGAAAAGCGTTGATGAAGACTTCTCGAAGTTAGAAATAGATTAAATCTATGGAAATTACAGTAAAGATCAATCTTCAAACTGTCCGGTTTTTATATTTTAGAATTCTGAAATTGAAAAAATTTGTTTGTTTGATATTGTTGTTGAACTGAGTGGGTTTATTTAGATTAGAATCAAAACTGACGAATTTTCAAGTCGCGTAAATTCAAAACAGCCTTACTGTAGTGACGCTAAAGTTGGTTCAAAAAGTGCCTCGATTTGAGGACTTAAGGGTTTTTATGATGAAATGAAGTTATTTCATAACATTTGAACTAAAAGCTGACGAAGAAACCGGAATATTAAGAAATAACAAATTTTCGAAATTCACTGTAGAGTCAACGTCGATGTGTTCTGTAATTCTAAGAAAGAAACTAGTTACGGTAAAATTAGCAGTGTTTGTTTGGGTTTTTAAAATTTCTACAGAATTCTGAAAAGTCCAAAAAGCTTCCTCTGGATTCTAGAAACTGACACGAAAGAAAGCTTGGAGTCTGGTTGGTTTTGTGATTACAATTACGGTGAACTTTATTAATATAGTTTAAAACCTAGCGATCACAGCGCTGGTGATTAATAAATAAGCATTCGATAACCAGTAGTGGGAAATGAATAGACACAAATTTAAAAAATCCTCGAGATCAGGCGAGGGACGGATTTGTTACATGAGTCATATTTGTACACTGTTGAGATAAACAAGGAACAATCGTTAAAACCAGAAACCTCGTGGTCGTAGAATGAGTCAAGCATTGCTAGTGGTGAGATCGACTTTTTTTACTTGGTGATTTTTTTCTTGTTATGTAAGGATTTTAACTTTCGATCTCTAAATGAACAATGATTGATTTATTCTTTGACTTTTAGTTTCTGGGTTTTTTAAAACATGAACACCAACCGACAGGTATGAAAAGTTATTTATATGATTTCCACTCAGGACCATAGTAGAGGTATTTTTTTAAAGATTTTGAATTTGGGCTTGAAGGGAAAAATAAATACTGGGTTTTATATAATTTGTACTGAGGACTAGGTGAGAAATCTTAAAATTTCTTCGTAGTCTTAAACGGAAACTACAAAGAATCATGTGTTTGTTTTTCACTCAAAGCTAAATGAAAATTTAAAAATAATGTTTTTTCGTAGTCTTGAATGAAAATCAGTCTTTTCCACTTGGGATTAGGTGAAGAATTTCCCAGAAAAACACTTTTCGTGGTCCTGGATGGAAAAGATATAAAGTAATTTTCACTCGAGACCTTGAAGAATTTTCAAGGGTCCTGGGTGGAAAATATCAATATGTGATTTCCACTCGAGACTTTGGAAGGAATGTTTTTAAAGATTTTCCGGTTGGTCTTGAGTGGAAATTACGTGATGTGATTTTTCAAATGGATTGGTCGTTGTTCATCTTTTAAACATTCAAAGAAGCTATGTTTTGTTGATGTTTTTGGAGATCTCGAGTGGCTTTGAAAGCTTTGTAGTAGATTTCCGTTAACCAAAAAGTGAAAACAGTTATCGAAGCCACGAAAATAACGACTCCAATGGCGAAATAACGATACCCTGGAAATTTAAATTTAAATAATTTAATTTTTAAAAAACTTACATTCTTTAAGGAAATCTGGCAAATAAGGAATATAAGCACTGCTGAATTCTGGAAGGAAAATAGAAGCAATTGAACATGCAGTAAATCCGATCAGAAGTACATCGTTCAAAAATAAAAAACAAAGATGGGGCAAATATAGGAATGCATTTTTGTTGTAATAGCCATAAGCTGAAAGGAGACAAACGACGACGAAGATGATCGCTTCGAAAAATAAAATAAAGAAGAAAATGAACGAAAAAGCGATCCCAACTAAACTTAAAATAAATGCTGCTTTCTGAAAATTTTTAAAATAATTAAAAATTAAAAATTAAAAATTTTGAAAATTATTAAAAAATTTAAATTTCGAAAATAATTAAAATTTTAAAAATAATTGAAAATTTTAATTTTACAAATAATTTTAAAATTTTAATTTTAAAAATAATTTTAATTTTAGAATAATTAATAATTTTGAAAATAATTAAAATTTTATAAAATATTTTGGAATGTTTTGAATTTAATAGAAAATTTCGAAATTTTAGAATTTTGAAGTTTGTGAAAAATTCCGAAATTTGACGAAGGATTCTGAAGCTTCTAGAGAATCTTATGGAGGCTTCAGAAGTTTTTCAGAATCCCTCAAAAATTGCTAATCATTTTTTAAAATTTTTTGAATTTTTAATATTTTTCGAAAATTTTTTTTCGGAATTCTTTGGAAGGTTTCGAAACTTCCAGAATCTCATACAAAGTACTATCACTTCAGAATCTGTTAGAATTTTCGGAAATTTTTCAGTATTTTTTGGAATTTCAGAAATTTTATAAAATTTTGAAAAATTTCATGTTTTTCAAAGTTCTCAGAATTCTTTTAAAACTTCTGAAACTTCCAGAATCTCCAAAAATTTAATTTAAAATTATCTGAAATTTTAATTTTTATAAATTTTTTATTTTTTTAATGATTTTAATTTTTATAAATAATTTTAATTTTTTTAATGATTTTAATTTTTATAAATTATTTTTTTAAATAATTTTTGTTTTTATAAAAACTCACTCTGGCGTCGACGAAACTACAGCAGATTTTTCTTTTTTTCGGAGTCGGCGGAAGGGTTCCTGGATAAGCAGGAGGGGGGTATTCTGGGGGGATCAGCGGTTGAGGCTTCATTGGATCTATGAAATCCCAAAATTCAATAAAAATTTCTCAAAAATGGTTTGACTGTCCAAGAGACAACTTGTGAATGTTTTTTCACCAAGGCCTCTGACAAGACGGAAAAACTGGCCGACGTAGCTAGGCAGACAGGGCGAGAGAGGCTCGGGTCTTGTTCGAAAAATTTCGAAATAGCTCTGACCGGAAAAAGTCCTCTCTCGCCTCCACGTGAGTGTTTTTTTGAGGACAAAAATTTCGAAATATATCAAAATTGACTTAAGCTTTCTGGATGAATCATTGCTTATATCCAGGAAAGTTAAATATTGATTTCAGGAGAACACTATTGAGTCACGAAAATCGATAAATTTTTTAATAAAAAATATTTTAAAAATAAATTTTTTAATAAAAAAAATTTAAAAATAAATTTTCTTATAAAATTGTTTCGGCACGAATTTGTGGAACTTTTTAGAAAATTCCGAAATCTCCTATTTGATTTTTGGAAATTTTAAAATTTCTAAAAATTCTAAAATCTCCAAAAAATTTTTAAATTTCCAAAAATTATAGAATTTCAGAAGTTTCTAAAACTTTCAAAAAATTCCAGAATCCTCCATTGAACTTCAGAAATTTCTAAAATTTCCAAAAATTTTCAGAATCCTCCATTGGATTCCTAAAATTTTCAAAAATTTCAAAATTCTCCATTGAACTTCAGAAATTTCTAAAATTTTCAAAAATTCCAGAATCCTCCATTGAACTTCAGAAATTTCTAAAATTTTCAAAAATTTCAGAATTCTCCATTGGATTCCTAAAATTTTTATAAAATTTCCAAAAATTTTAAAATCTCTAATGTTAGAATTTTCTAAAAAGTTAAAAAATTCCGAAATAAAATCGACCACGGAAAAATCGAACGACCTTCAGTCGAAAATTGTTTATTTTTCTTATTCAAATAAAATCCAAAATTTTTAAGAAGTTCATGATTTTGTTTACTTTTTTTTTATTAACTTTCAAAAATTTTTTTTAAATTTTAAAATTTATAAAAAATAATTTTTTAAATTTTACAAAATTGTAAAAATTTATTTATTTTGAATTAGAAAGTAATTATAAAGTCATGAAATCAAATTTTATTAAAAAAATGAGTATCGAGAATTATTAAAAATTTTGAAAGAATCAGAACTGGATGTGGCCGTTGCAGGTGTCGTAGTAGACTCTGCAGCAGAGCGAAGGGACATTTTTGACGCTCTTCAACAAGGTACAAGCCTAAAAAATTAATCAAAATTACTGTAACTAAACATTACTAAAATCAAAGTTACTGTAGTTTAATAAAAATTAATGTAACTAAAATTGAAGTTACTGTAACCAAAATTGAAGTTACTGTAATTCAATGAAAATTACTGTAGTTTAATAAAAATTACTGTAACTAAAATTGAAATTACTGTAACCAAAAGTTAAAGTTACTGTAATTCAATGAAAATTATTGTAACTAAAATTGAAGTTACTGTAACCAAAATTGAAATCACTGTAATTCAATGAAAATTACTGTAGTTTAATGAAAATTACTGTAACCAAAATTGAAGTTACTGTAATAAACGCCAAAATTACTGTAACTAAAGTCAAAGTTACTGTAGCTGAGATAAAATTAGTGTAATCAGAATTAGGCTACCGTAACTGAGATAAAATTAATGTATTCAAAATCGGATTACTGTAGTCAAAATAAAACTGACTTTTTCATATTGATTTTCCAAAAGTTCTTCGTTTTTGTCGGCCCATTCTTTGACTCTTTGTAGATAATCCTGGAAGTACCCAGCACAAAGGGAAAAGTCCTCATGATCTGCTCCACAGCCTTGAGAAGGATCTCCAAAGGCCCCTGGACCGAATTCACTGGTGATGTTCTGGTTTCCAAGGGGTCCGGGCATAGGGGTAGTGTGGGGGTCGGTACTCCAGGACAAAGTAGTTTGGTCTTGTCCTGAGCCTTCCACCTCGTTTGAGGCAGATTCCGGAGCTCCAGTTGTTCCTTCGGCCGAATCCAGCGTAGTTCCGGAGGTTCCAGCAGTGCCGATTGAAGAACCTTCAGAAGCTCCACTGGATACTGTAGAACCAAAATTGGCAGAACTGGTGGTGGAGACTTCTCCAGAAGCGGCTGCAGATGAAGTTGCCTCAGGCTGAATCCCGTCAGGAAGGGTCGTCGAGAGGACGCTTCCCGCTCCAGAAGTGGATCCAGAATCCCCGAATCCAAGTCCTCCGAAGAGGTTCCCGAAGAAACTTGTAGTTGTTCCGACAGATCCAGGAGCTACTGTAGTTCCTTCTCCAGAAACCGCGGCTTCAGTAACGGTTGTTTCTCCAGAAGACACCGTAAGTTCTCCAGAAGTGGCTTCGACGATATGCGGGATTCCAGTTCCGGAGAGGGTGAATCCACCAAAGGAAGAGTCGGCAGTTGTGGCTTCAGAAGGATTTACTCCTGTGGATTCTGAAGGATTCACTGTTGTGGCTTCATTTGAACCAGATCCGCTGAAAGTGAATCCTCCGATAATATTTCCCAAAGATGAGTCTGTTGTCGTTTCGGGAACCCCTTCAGAAGCCCCGCTAGAAGGAGTGAATCCAAGGGGAATCTCCACATCACCGGCAGATGTTGCAGAAACTTCCTGAGTGCTTGTGTTGTTTCCAGAAGGCTCGATTCCGAAGATGCCGCCGAGTGTGTCTTCTCCAGAAGCCGCTCCAGTTGTGCCTTCGCTTCCCGGAGCTACAGTAGTCTCCAAACCGACGACATCTGTCCCGGATGGAAGTGCTGTAGTCGCGGATTCTGTATCCACGTCTGTACCTGCTTCAGAACTTACAGAAGCTCCAGATTCCATGGATTCAGAAGCCGCAGTTGTCACTTCAGAACCGTGTCCTCCTAAAGTGAAAAGCATAATTTCCATAGTGCTTCCAGAAGTCCCCATCGTCGCCGTTTCCAAGTTTTCGACAGAATCGCCTCCGTTGACAACAACACCCGCGGATTCTGAAGACGTCACTTGTCCACTGAAGGCTGTGACTTCTCCCGAGGTTTCCGTGGGGGTTCCTGTGGGTGATTCAGCGCTTCCGGAGACCTCCACAGAAGTCGAATCTCCTCCAGAAATGATGATCGTCTGAGAGGCTTCTGTTGTGGATTCTGACACTTCAGGAGCTCCAGGAAGAAGCAAATGCGAATTCTGGAGGCTGTCCGAAGCTCCTGAAGTTTCTTCCGGAACGTTATGTTGAAGACCAATTGGAGACGTCCCTTCCACTACAGTTCCGGTTACTGTAGATTCTGGAGATTTCGTAACTTCAGAGCTTTCAGGAGCTGTTATCAAATCCTCAGCTCCGATGTTAGAAGTATTCAGTTCTCCATTGATCATCGGGACAAAATCAGGAGGCATCGTCCAAGGGGGCGTTGTTGCAGCTTCGGACGCAGTTTCAGGAGCGATAGTCGTTGCTTCTGAAGCCCTCAAATTAGAATCAAAAGCAATATTTGTAGTTTCTGAAGCACCTGGACTAGAATCAGAAGCAGTTGCTGTTGATTCTGAAGCAGTTGGACTAGAATCAGAAGTAGGTGTTGTTGATTCAGAAGCACCTGGACTAGAATCAGAAGCACCTGGACTAGATTCTGAAGCAGTTGTTGTTGATTCTGAAGGATTGAGCGTGGAAGCAGCAGTTGCTCCTTCTAAAGCGATAAAGCCAGAATCAAAAGCGATGGTTGTTGATTCTGAAGCACCTGGACTAGATTCAGAAGTAGCAGTTGGAAGAATTAAGTCACCTGCTTCGGAAGACAGCCCAGTAGGAAGGCTTATGGATAAAGTCGTTTCGAATCCGGAATCTGGAGCTCCTTCGGCATTGGTGACGGCTGAAGATCCGAGGACTTGTTCTGCAGCTGACGTCGGGGCTTCTGGAGCGGGATTCAAAGTTGTGACTTCTCCAATCTGGCTGCCTCCGAACAGACCCGCGAATCCGAATCCGGCCGTGGTCGTATCTCCAGAGACCTGGTCCATCGCCACAGGCATCGTGGTCTCTTCAGGAGTCATTGTCGTTTTTGGTTTTTTATTTTTATTTTTATTTTTTTTCTTTTTTCCTTTATTTTTTTCTTGAACAGGAACTTCTTCGGCGTCTTCGTCCAAACTGTCCCCAACCTCGGGTTTTTGTCTTTTTTCCGTTTCTTTTACGAGACAATGTGTCTTCAAATCACACGCTTTGTAGAGATCCGGCCATTCCTCGTGTTTCCTCACGGCAAATCCGGTTCCATATCGACCTCCATTCGCGGCAAATTGGAACAACACACATCCGTCCAGTGATCGATCCTGTAATCTCAGTTATTTTCCTTCCGAGATCCACTAACTAATTCAAAAATTTTAAAAATAAAAAAATTTTAAAATAAAAAAAAAACAAAAAATTTTAAAATTCAAAAATTTTAAAAAATAAAAAAATTTTAAAATAAAAAACAAAAAATTTGAAATTTAAAAAATAAAAAAAATTTGAAAAGCAGAAAAAATTTGAAATTTTAAAATAAAAATTAAAAATTAAAAAGAAATAAAAAATTTGAATATTTAGATATCTGTGAAACAATCGAAAAAATTTACTTTGTCTTTGTCGTCGGTTTCTAGTTTCCTAGAAAATCCCAATTCGATCATCCCATCGACGGATTTCGTCCTTTGTCGACTCAGAATCCAGTCGTTTTGCTCATCCTCTTCTGGAACTCCGTAGCTACTCGAGAAGTAATCCCTAATCCTCTTCGGCCGTCCACTAGAGATAAACATGATCGCAATATCCATATCCTAAAAAATTAATTTTTTAAAACTAAATTTTTAAAATTAATTTTCTTTAAAAATTAAATTTTTAAAGTTAATTTTTTTTTAAAACTAAATTTTTAAAATTAATTTTTTTTTTAAATTAATTTTTTTGAAAATTAATTTTTTATGAAATTAATTTTTTTGAAAAATTTAATTTTTTTTAAATTAAATTTAAATTTTTGTTTGATTTTATTTTTTAAAATTTAATTTCTTTTATTTTATTTTTTAAAATTTTATTTTTTTTATTTTATTTTTTAAATTTTTTTGGATTTAAAAAACTTACTGCCATTGTGTCTCCGATGCCGACGGCACTCCACCATTTTCCGGATTTTACTGGATGTTTCATCGTGAAGTCCACTTGTTCGGTTTCAGGGTTGTAGGTCCAGTTTACAGTATACCCGACTCCGGCAAAACTACAAGGATCACCGGTGCCGCTGATGTCGACGGAATGTAAAAATTCTGGATTTTCTTTTTTTTTAATTGATTTATTTTGGGATTCTCCAGAATTCTTCAAATCAACAAGACAATTTTCGTCAATATTGCAGATTTTCCTTTCTGATATTTCATCGAAATCCGGAGAAATCCCGACTCGAGAAATGGAGCCACCGTTGACGGCGAAATTCAGAATCTGACATCCGGTCAAAGAATGATCGTGTTCTTCGTCCGGATTGTCTATCGATCTCGCAAATTTAGCCGTCAAAGTCCCATTACTGTAGTCGAAAGCAATACTTTGAACATTTGTGAATTTGTCCGGAACGAGGGAGCCTTCAGAAGGATCGATGTACGTGTCCGCAATTCCGATCTGTCCATTTTTCAGAAAAATACCGATAAAATCCACAAATTCCTATAAAAACCAAAAATTAAAAATACTTTTAATTAATTTTAAATTAAAAAAAACCAAAAATTAAAAATACTTTTAATTAATTTTAAGTTTATAAAAATTTAAATTTAAAAAAAATCAAAAATATTTTTAATTAATTTTAAATTTAAAAAAACCAAAAATTAAAATATTTTTAACTAATTTTAAATTTATAAAAATTTAAATTTAAAAAAAATTAAAAATATTTTTAATTAACTTTAATTTTTTTTAATTTGTAATTTAAAAATTTTTATAAATTAAAATATTTTTAACTAATTTTAAATTTATTCGAAATTTTTAAAAAATCTAAAGAATTTTAATTCTCTTTTTTTTAAAATTGTCTATTAAAAAATTATTAAATCAAAAATTATTTTTCGAAATTATTTATTAAAATTAGTAATAAATTCAAAATAGATATTTGATAAATTATGAAATTTATTATATATTAAATCAAAAATTATTTTTGAAAGAAATTTTTAAATTTTTATTTTTGAAATTGTTTATTAAAATTTAATAATGAATTCAGAATAGATATTTGATAAATTACAAAATTAATTCTAGTTTGTTTCAAAAATTTTTTGACGAATTTTAAAGTGTAATTACGAAATTCCGTACTTTTATTGAATTTCCTTATTTTCGAAAATTGTCCTTTAAAAGTATACGGTAGAATCTGACTAATCCATTTGCAGGTTACAAAGTACAAATTAGTTTGAGTTTTTGATTTTAAAAAAATTATTTTTTAGATTTTTAAAAATTTATTTTTTTTAATTTAAAAAATTATTTTTTATGATTTTAAAAAAATTTATTTTTTTTGATTTTAAAAAATTTGTTTTTTTTTATCTTTAAAAATTTATTTTTTATGATTTTAAAAAATAATTTTTTTGATTTTAAAAAATAATTTTTTTGATTTTAAAAAATTTGTTTTTTTTATTTTAAACAAATTTATTTTTTTTGATTTTAAAAAATTTGTTTTTTTAGAATTAATTTTGACGGTCCGTAGTTGTCTCCAGACCTGTCTTTTTGAAAAGCAAAAAGCGGAAAATGAACAAGTTTCTAACATCTAATTGACTTAAAAAATCCTCTTAATCCCCACAGATCCCTGTTCTTCGTTTTATCAACATTAATGATCAGGATTTAATTTTTTGTTTTAAAAAATTATATAAATTAATTTAAAAAAGTTAATTAAATTAATTTTTTGTTTTTAAACGAAATTCGAATTTGGACTATTAATTTAAATAAAAATTTTTTAATTTTTTAATTTTGTTTGAAAACGAAAAATTCAAGTTTTAATAAAAATGGATATTCACACACAAAAAAGTAACTTTTGGATTAGTAACAATCGTCACATTTTTCACATATATTTGGTATTTGTGACGAAAATTACAAGTAATAATAACGATTTATATTTGATAGTGAACCTAAAATTATGTTTCTTTTTGTATATTATAATTAATTAAAAAAGAATCAACTTTTTGCTGATAAATTTCCGACTTTACACAAAGTAACTTTTAGATCAGTAACAATTACGAAATGTGACAAATTTATATATATTGTCACATTTTCCGTGAATATTTGGTATTTGCGACGAAAATTACAAATAATAATAACGATTTATATTTAATATTGAACCTAAAGTTATGTTTTTTTTGTATATTATAATTAATTAAAAAAGAATCAACTTTTTGCTGATAAATTTCCGACTTTACACAAAGTAACTTTTAGATCAGTAACAATTACGAAATGTGACAAATTTATATATATTGTCACATTTTCCGTGAATACTTGGTATTTGCGACGAAAATTACAAGTAATAATGACGATTTTTATTTAATATTGAACCTAAAGTTATGTTTCTTTTTGTGTAGCTATGATTATCCTCGACCAAAGAACTTTGATCATAGAAATCTTAAAAAACATAAATATTTCTGAGAACAGTTGTAATTTAATAATTTTTAAAAATAAAATTTACCTTTTTACGATCCCCGAAGCCGACTCCTGTCCAAAAATTTGTTTTATTATTTTTTTGCTTCAGGATGAAGACGACATTTCTACTGTGAGGTTCGTAGGCCCATTGGAGGGAGTACCCGGGGGATTTGAAGGAACAAAGCTCCTCATCCAGGTGGATAACCGAACAAGAAACAAACGAACTCAACGACAAAATCGCCAACAATCCAAGCGAGACCATTTCTGAAATTTCATTTTTAATTATTTTTTAAAAGTAAAAATTTTTCGAAATTTCTTATTTCAATTTTTTTAATTTCGAAAAATTCTAAAAAAAGTGAAAATTTCTACAGTATTCTGGAAGATTTCAGGGGTTTTTAAGAAGTTTCGGAATTTTCCATTAAGTTCTAGAAAAATTTTAGAAAATTTCAGAATTGTTTATAAAATTCTAAAATTTTTCAAAAATTCTAATTTTTCAAAAGATTTTAAATTTTTCTAAAAATTCTAAAATTTCTAAGATTCTAAATTTTTCTAAAAATTCTAATTTTTCAAAAAATTTTAAATTTTTTTTAAATTCTATAATTTTTGAAGATTTTAATTTTTTTTAAATTCTAGAATTTTTTGAAGATTTTAGAAAGTTCGAAAATTTTCGATAAAATTCTAAAATATTTTAAAAATTTTAAAGTTTTAAATTTTGGAAGGTTCTAGAATTTTGAAAAATTTTAAAGAATTGTAATTTAAAAAAATTGGGTAACGTAAAAAATGGAGAAAACGAAAAATCAGGAATTGCATAATGGACACATCTAATGGAGACCGAATTTACGCCTGAAAGATTACGGATGTCCATCGGCTTCCATTAGACAAAAAATAAATCAAGGATCGGTTTCTCAAGAAATCAGTCGCGCTCTGAATGCGATTGGATCCGCCCCTTCATGGATCGCCTCCCCCGGAGGTGCCAAGGCCTCTCTGGTACTGTTTTCCTTGGAAATCGATTCCGGAAAAAAATTAATTTAAAAAAATGACCTTGACCAAAACGATTTTTAGTCGAGATATCATTCCATTTAATCAATTCCAAAAATCCAAAAATATCACCACACTACAGTATCCCAAAATTTAAAAAAAAACAAAAAAAAGTAAAAAAATAAAAACAAAAAAAACAAAAAAATTTAAAAATTTAAAAAAGTAAAAAAATAAAAAAATAAAAAAATAAAAAGATTAAAAAATTTAAAAAGTAAAAAAATTTTAAAAATTTAAAAAGTAAAAATTTTAAAAAGTAAAAAATTTAAAAACTTTAATTTTAAAAATTTTTAAATTTTAAAAATCAAAAATGCCACTATACTGCGCTACAGTATACTTAATTTTAAAAAAATAAAAAAAAGTTTTAAAAAATGTAAAAAATAAAAAATCGAAGAAATTTAGAAATTTGGAAAAATTATTATATTACAGTATACTTGGAGTTTTTCCATAAAAAATTAAAAAATAAAAAAAGCCAAAAGTTGGAATTAGTCTGTGCAAGTGCCGACGGCAATACCAATTTGTCTCTCATGGAAACGGTTCTCACGTAGGATTCAAGTTAAGCATTTCACAAATGAGCAATTAATGCCCTAAGGCACTTGAAAGGGATCGGTGGAGACTTTGCAAATTTTCCCATAAGAATGAATGACTTACTAATTTACCATGTATCGTGTTTATTTTCAAAGGTGTTCTAAGTTTAAAAAACAGACACTTCTGTGAGTTTCCTCAGCTTAAAGTCGGATTTCTTCCGTAAATACTGCAAAAAGATACCTTTCAAAGATACAAAATCTTGAAATTTCAAAATTCATATATGAAATCAACTATGCCTCAGGGCTTAATTCAAGATTTAAAAAAGCACTTCAATTGTAAGTTTCGTCAGCTTAAAGTCAGATTTCTTCCATAAATACTGAAAAAAGATACCTTTCAAAGATATAAAATCTTGAAATTTCAAAATTCATATATGAAATCAACTATGCCTCTGAGTTTAATTCAAGATTTAAAAAAGCACTTCAATTGTACATTTCATAAGCTTAAAGTCGGATTTTTTCCATAAATACTTTAGAACAAATTTTGAAAATGAAATATAGTAAAAATTTTAAGTTTCATATATAAAAATCTAAACATAAATTTAAAAATATGATTTTTGATTTCGAAATACTCTTCAAAAATAGTAATAGTTGACGAAAACCCAGAATCGGGATAATCCTAGAGGTTTCAGAAGGGAATTTCCCGTCTTGTTGTATGCACGCTCAAAAAAGAGTACATTAAAGCAATTTTGATGTGTCAAATATATTATGTTAATGTACCGATATATTGAATACAATATATTGATATTGTACTTCATACATTGATACCTTGAATATAATATACGTGATACATCGGAGCTATTTTAATCTATCTATATATCGAATACAATACAATGATATTATACTTTATATATCGATATATTAAACATAATATACTAATATCATACTTCATATATCTACATATTAAATATAATGTACCGATATCATACTTCATGTATCGATATATTAAACATAATATACTGATATTATACTTCATATATCTATATATCGAATACAATATATTGATATTGTACTTCATGTATCGATACCTTGAATACAATATACGTGATACATCAGAATCGTTTTAATGTATCTATATATCGAATACAATACAATGATATCATACTTCATGTATCGATACACTGAATACAATATACCGATATTATATTTCATGTATCAATATATTGAAGTATAATATACGTGATAGATCTGAGCCGTTTTAATGCATTGATGCATTGCATACCATATATCCACTTTTGTATGGATCTAATCCACTTCATTTTCTTATCTGTTTGTGGATCTACTGCTGTTTTTAACCGATTTGTGCTAGAGTTGGTAGGTTAGATCCTATTGTAATCTTAAGTCACCAGCTCTGTAGTTTTGTGGTAAAGGAATTCCTTCAGTTGTTTGTCCATCATTTGCGGTTTTCTTGCTTTAGGTCTTAGCAGTACGGTAACCATCGGCTTCGGGTCCCGGGGTTGTACCGTATGACGTCCAGTTTTTTCGCTGCATCAAGATCGCTGAATACCGAAAGAGGTCCGTTGATCCGCTTCTGGATTTGGAAAGCAGATAATCAATCAAGTTCCGAAATTCTGATTCGCTTCTTTGGTACTTCAGAAGACACAACAGTAAAACGTCCAAAGTCCTGAAAAAGCAATTTTTATATGTAAATTTTCCGAACACAGATTCTAGAAATGATTCAAAGATATTCAAAATTTTTATTTAAAAATTTGCTCTATTTTAAATTGGACTACTCTGGAAATTTCTGAAGAAAAGTTTTTTTTATTTCTACAAAAACCTTCAACATCTTCGAGGTTCACTGTAAGTTATACTTTTGTGATTTTTTATCAAAGTTGATCTTCAAAGTTCGAAGTCAAAGTTGGTAATCAAAGTTGACCATCAAAATTCGAATTTAAAGTTAATTTTCAAAGTTCAAAGTCAAAATTGATCTTCAAAGTTGATCTTCAAAATTAGAATTTAAAGTTGGTTTTCAAAGATCAAAGTCAAAGTTTATCTTCAAAATTAGAATTTAAAGTTGATTTTCGAAGTTTAAAGTCAAAGTTGATTTTCAAAATTAGAATTTAAAGTTGATCTTCAAAGTTTAAAGTCAAAGTTAATTTTCAAAGATCAAAGTCAAAATTGATCTTCAAAGTTTAAAGTCAAAGTTGATTTTCAAAGTCAAAATTAATCTTCAAAATTAGAATTTAAAGTTGATTTTCAAAGATCAAAGTCAAAGTTGATTTTTAAAATTCGAAATTTGAATTTTTTACATTAAAACAATATTTACGAATTTTTCAATGTCAAAAATCTATCTTACCTTAATTGATAGAACTTGTGATTTAGATTTTTCGAATCAAAAACTAATTTTGTGTTTCAATTCGAAAAGTTTAAATTTCGATTCAAATTTTGACCATTAACTTTAACTTTGAATTTTGAACTTTCATAATCAACTTTGACTTTGACTTTAAACTTTGAAAATCAATTTTAACTTCGAAATCTGACAGTCAACTTTGACTTTGAATTCTGACTTTGAACTCAGATGGTCAACTTTGACTTTGAATTCTGACTTTGAACTTTGACTTTGAACTTTGACTTTGAACTTTGACGATCAACTTTGACTTTGAACTTTGACCATTAACTTTAATAAAATTGAATCATTGTTTTTTAGGATAATTTTCTTAAACGATGTAATAAACCAAATATTTATCATATTTTCTCATTTGACATCAGAGGGATTAAAAAAGTAACACTTTTCTCACTTTGTCTAAAGTCGCCGTGTCTTTCGTGTGTCCCTTTTGTTTTTTTACTTTTTTGTGCTTCAAATGTTCACTGAATAAAAACCAGGACACAAAAAATCAAATAAAAGAAAGCCTTTATCATCATTTTTTTCGTTTTTTAAAATAAAAATATAAATTTCGTTAAATTTTTAATTAAATGAATTTTTCCACTCGAGACCAATAAATCGAAATTTTTTGTTTTTTTAAACAAAACTTTTTTTGTTTCAATGAAAGTTTAATTAATTATGTAAAAAATTTTAAAAAATAATTTTATTTTTTTTTAAATAAAAAATAATTTTAATTTTTTTTAAAACTAAAAATAAAAAAATAATTTTATCGATTTTTTTAAATTAAAAATAATTTTAATTTTATTGATTTTTTTTAAATAAAAATTTTTAGAAAATAATTTTAATTTTATTGATTTTTTTTTAAATTAAAAATTTTAAAAAATAAGTTTAATTTTTTTTAAATAAAAAATAAAAAATAATTTTATCGATTTTTTTAAATAAAAAATAATTTTATCGATTTTTTTAAATTAAAAATAATAAAAAATTTTGTTTGACGACTCCCGAACGGAATTTAGGATTTTCGATTTTAGTAATTTAAAATTAACACTTATGCATTTAAATTGAAATATCAGTTTTATTTCATTTCTAACAAAAAATCCAAGTTCCGTTCAGGATCACTCAAATAATTTTTTATTTCGTTTTTGTCGATTTTTCTATTTTTAAATATAACAGAAATTAAAACAATTATATTTAAAAAATAAAGAAAAATAAAATTATTTTATTAGAAAATTTTTAAAAAATTTAAAAATTTAAAAATTTAAAAAAATTAAAAACTAAAAAAATTTTAAAATTAAAAAATTAAAAATTTTAAAACTTTGAAAATTGAAAAAAAAGAAGTTCGTTCGACGGCTCTTGAACGGAATTTTTTTCTTTTGTCGGAACTAAGTCAGATTTGTTTTTGAAATTCTCCTAGTTGAAATGTCGCTTGACAGATTTTCCATTTTTTTCGAGAACGAGAAGAACTATGAAAATTGTAGTTTGTTTTTCCAAATCTGCCCTATCCATTAGGATAAATTTTTTCACTTATATTGATTAATATTTATTACTTTTTTTTCGTTAAATGTTTGCTTTACCAATTTGTGATTCATTTGAATATGAAAGATTGGTCAGGAAATTCTGTTTGTTCGCGTTTATTCGGCTTATATGGAGGTCAAAACTCAAAGGAAAATTTTATTGGTTGCGCAATTTGTTATTTCTCTAAATTTTGATCACGGCTGAACAAAAAGGGGACAGAACGGAACTAGAGATCCTTGAAATAAAAAATAATTTTTAGGGAATTTGTTTTTTCTGGATGACAATAAACCTGTTATAAAATCATTCGACGAAAATTTTTATTTTTCATATAAAACCCTAAATAATCAAAAAATAAAAACATTCAAACATAGTTGAATATATATTACGTGAAAAATAATCAAAAATAAATTTTTTCAAATTTTTGTTTTTTTTATTTTTGATCGAGTTGATATATCGAAATTTATAAAAATCGTTCATTTTTTATGTAAAACTCTAAATAATCAAAAAATAAAAACATTCAAATATATTTGAGTATATGTAACGTGAAAAGTAATCAAAAATAAATTTTTTAAAATTATTTTTTGTTTTTTTATTTTTGATCGAGTTGATATATCGAAATTTATAAAAATCGTTCATTTTTTATGTAAAACTCTAAATAATCAAAAAATAAAAACATTCAAATATAGTCGAATATATATCACGTGAAAAATAATCAAAAATAAATTTTTTCAAATTTTTGTTTTTTTTATTTTTGATCGAGTTGATATATTGAAATTTATAAAAATCGTTCATTTTTCATATAAAACCCCAAATACTTAAATTTGAGGAAAATTCATTATAATTAACTGTGTATGACGTTGAAAATTATTTTTTTTGTAATTTTTGAAATTTTTCAATCGAGTTGATGTACGAAAAAAAATGTAATTTATTTTTATATGAAATCTTAGACAATGAAAATTTAGGAAAATCAAGCTTGATGGACTATATAGATGCTAAAAATCGTCAGAAATAAATCTTTTTCGCGATTGTTTTTTTGTAAGTCAATTTTTTTCGAAAAATATCGAAAATTAATTATTTATTTTTCCACGTAAAATAATAAATAATTAATATTTAAAAAACCTAACTCAATCGACCGTATATTGTCCTAAAAATCGTTAAAAATTAATATTTTTGTTTTTATAAAACCCGATTTTCGATGTAAATTTTTTTTTGGATTTCTTCGACAGTACGGTTTCAGTTATGACAGCTTCTGAATCTTTGGCGATGGATCCCCAGAATCCAGGTCCGGCTAACGAAGAACTAAGGCAGAAAATTGAAGAACAAGTCGAAAAAGAAATCGCTCTTCAAGAAACAGGAACTGGATCCAGATGGCTGTGAGTTTTTTCATATATGAAAACTTAAGAAAGTTATTATTTCCATATATGAAAACCTAAAAAAAATAAGTTTTTATATAAAAAATTGTTTTTTCATATATGAAAACTTAAGAAAGTTATTACTTCCATATATGAAAACCTAAAAAAATAAATTTCTATATAAAAAATTGTTTTTTCATATATGAAAACTTGAGAAAATTATTATTTCTATAAATAGAAACCTAAAAAAATAAGTTTTTATATAAAAAAATTCCCTTAGAAGTAATTTTCATATATGTAGATTTTAAAAAATTGTTTTTGTATATATGAAACCCGGAAAAGTAATTTTCATATATGGAAACTTACAAAAGTAAACTTTTATATCAAGGAAACAACTTTCATATATGGAAATTAAAAAATCTTTTTTTATATAAAAACTTAAGAAAGTTATTATTTTTATATATGGAAATGTAAAGAAGCTTTTTATATGTAAAAATATAATTATTTTCAGTTCTTTGATTGGATGGGATCGGTTTGATCAGAATAAATTGGATAAAGCAGAAAAAACTTTACTTTCTCGAGTAACTTCAAAAGTCATCTCTCGGTTCCTCCAGATCAGATTGTGGAACTCTAATGTATATACGATATCCGTTAGATCAGAAGAAGTGCCCGAAAACAAGACCCCGTTCGTGTTGCTCCACGGGTTCGGGGCTGGAGTCGGCATGTGGGCCGCGAATCTGGATTCTATGGCCGCGAAGAGACCGGTTCACGCCGTAGATCTTTTAGGTGAGTGTTTTGGGTAAAATTGCGGCTTGATGATATATGGATTTTTTGTTTTTTAGGATTTGGAAGAAGTAGCAGACCGAAATTCAACGAAGACGCGACTTTGGCGGAATTGGAATACGTTCAATCCATCGAGGACTGGCGAAAATCGATGAATATTGAAAAAATGGTGCTTGTAGGACATTCATTCGGGGGTTATTTGGCCAGTTCTTACGCTTTGGAACACCCAAGTAGAGTCCGGCATCTGGTCCTCGTCGATCCTTGGGGATTCCCTGAGAAACCAGACAACTACGAAAGACAGATGAAGATCCCCCTCTGGGTGAAGACCATCAGCAGAATCGCCTCCTACTTCAACCCCTTAGGGACTTTGAGAATCGCCGGACCATACGGTAAGACAATTATTAAATTTTTCGATGAAAATCAATTTCGAAATAATTTAAAAATTAACAATTTCGAAATAGTTTAACTTTAAAAATTGGAGAATTCTGAAAATTAATAATTTTTAATCGATTTCGAAATAGTTTAAAAAATAGAAAATTTTAAAAATTAATAATTTTGATTGATTTTGAAATAGTTTAACTTTAAAAATTGGAGAATTCTGAAAATTAATAATTTAGATTGATTTCGAAATAGTTTAAAAAGTAGAAAATTTTAAAAATTAATAATTTTGATAGTTGTGGATTGAGAATCTAGTTACGGTGAATTTCAGGTCCTGGGGTTGTTAAGAAATTTCGGCCTGATCTTGGGAGACGGTACCTGAACGAGAATCCTGATGCTGTTTATGAGTACATTTACCAGATAAATGCCAGAAGACCGACGGGAGAACTGGCTTTCAAGAGCATGACGAAGAATTTCGCCTTCGCCAGGAGACCTATGCTTAGAAGGATTGGAGCTCTTGATTCCAGGGTGCCCGTGACGTTTATCTACGGTTCTAGGTCTTGGATCGACGCTGGACCTGGATTCGAAGTCCAATCAGAGAGATCAGACAGTTTCGTCGATGTCAGAGTCATCCAAGCCGCTGGTCATCATGTCTACGCCGACGCCACGGAGGAATTCAACGAGATCGTCCAGGAAATCTCAGAAACCGTCGACAACGAAGAAGACATCGGACAGAAGACGAAACCAGGAAGCAACGGAGACCCTTGTCACGAACATTAGACACCGTGGAGCAGTAGTGTTTTTAATTCGAAAATAAACGGAATTTTTATTTTTAAAATTAGTACAATAGTAAATTTTTAAAGTAGTTAAAAATTTCGTAGAGGATTCTGAAGTCTTCCGGAATCTAGTAAATGCTTCTGAAAAAATTGAGAATTTTGGAAATTTTCGGATTTTCCAGAATATAATCGAATTTTTAAAAATTTAATATATATTTCTCAAATTTTCGAATTTTCCAGAATATAATCGAATTTTTAAGAATTTTATACATATTTCTCAAATTTTCGAATTTTCCAGAATATAATCGAATTTTTAAGTATTTTATAAATATTTCTCAAATTTTCAAAATTTTGAAGAATATAATCGAATTTTTAAAAATTTAATACATATTTCTGAAATTTTCGAAAATTTTCGAAAATCTTTGAAAATTTACATCGAATTCTAAGAAATTCTAATTTTTAAGGATTTTCTGGAAGGTAATTCAGTTTTTAAAAATTTAATATATATTTCTGAAATTTTCGAAAATTTCATATTTTATAACTTTCATATATAAAGTTTAAATTTGATATATATTTTTAAACTTATATATTTTCTAAATTTTTATTTGTTAAAATTCTTTGAAATTTTTGTTTAATTTCGATATAGTTTGATCGGGGAGTTTGGTTTTTTAAACAGTCGATGGAATTCCCTCTTTGGCCGTTTCGAGCGACTAGACTTGGTCCCGAGCCAACTCTAAGCCCCCGCTTTCGTCCGTCTGGTGCGCCTCGTTCCCCGTGGGGGGCGGATCTGGTTAGTCGTCATCGAAAGAATCAACAATGGTCAATATAGATGGAACTCAGCTGTTGTATTTTAAACTAAATTACAAATAAAATCGATAAATTACTTTATGTATTTAAAACAGTTGTTTTTTAAGGGATTTTGATCAAAGTGGTTATATTTGTCCCGATTCGATCCCCGTTTTCTGGGAGACCTGAAAGACATACATTCACTTTATTTGAAAGGACTAAAAGTTCAGCCGCTGCACAGCTGTGAGGCTGACTCAATATCGATCGTGGGGGGACGCACAGTGGGTCCGGAGCGCAGTCTAGGTCCGTCCGTCCGCCCCACCCGTGACTGCTTCGTTGCTTGAAGTTCCTCTCTCTTGTCTTTGTATATTATTGTTTTTTGTTGCGTTTTGGTTATTCTTCCTCCAATCAGCTGTAATTTTAATATTTTTAATCCCACTTAATCTTAATCTCTTCATTTATATACTTTTCTAAATATTTCCCTTTGAAAAAAAACCAAAAAATTAAAAATAGAAAAAAGTGGCAGTTCGTGAACTATGATCAATTTCTTGTTTTATACGATTTTTTGGAATTTCCCTTGGCCGGATGTTGATTCTGGATGGATCGAGATGTCTCGGGAAGCTGCTCCAGAAGCACACAAAACAAATTAAAGAAGAATGCAGAAAGAGGTGATCGATCGATCGCGTGCGTCGCGTCGCCACCGGCGAGCAGACGTGTTGATTTCCTCCCTATTGGATTGCGCGAGATTTCCTCCCCCACCGGATTTGGCGAAATTGTGTCCCCAACAAGTTGGATAACATATCATCCCTGTAATATTCCACAATATTTTATCCTTTATAGAATGAGGTGAAATTTCTCGTTTAAAATTCCGCGGGATTTACTTTTCGTCGAATTCCTTGAGATATCCTCATTGTATTTGGCAAAGTTGCATCCCATGAATGTGGATAACATCATTCCTCACGGATTAGGGAGTTTTTATTTATAGATTCTGTAATATTCCGTCTTTATCGAGTTAGATGAGATTTCTTCCACAATATCCCCTCCTACTGTATTTGGCAAATTTTCATCCCTATCAAGTTGAATACCATATCATCCTCCACAAATTGCTCAGATTTTTTACCTATGGATTCTGTAATATTTCATCTTTATCGAGTTAGATGAGATTTCTTCCACAATATCCCCTCCTACTGTATTTGGCAAAGTTGCATCCCTATCAAGTTGAATACCATATCATCCTCTACAAATTAGTCAGATTTTTTACCTATGGATTCTGTAATATTTCCTCTATCGGGTTAGATGAGATTTCTTCCACATACGATTCCACAATATTCCCTCCTCATTGGATTTTGTAGTACATCGTCTTTTACTGTTTTTGACGGGATTTCATCCTAACGGGTTTGGTAAGCTGTAATCTCCACAAGATCCCAAAATGTTTTCTTTTATTAGGTTGGGTGGAGTTTCTTACAAGATTCCGCGGGATTTATTTTTTGTTGCCTTTAGCGAGATTTCCTTATTGGATTTTACAAAGTACCTTACTTATAAATCTATGGAATTTTTAAAAATTTACAATTCATCATCCTTACCGAATTCGACGAAATCGGATTTGGCGGGATTTCCATGTCCTTATGTTCCATGAGATTTCCTTCCTGAGATCCTGCCAGATGTCTGATTTCTTTCTGTAGGATTTTCGAAATGTTGGAATTTTTATTTTTTTTCGATTTTTTTAAAATTTGCATTTTTCCAAATTTAAAATCAATTGTTCTAGATCCATGTCCGAAGATCCGGACAACGCTCTGAGGCGTTCGAAAAGGAATAAATTTCATTTGGATGTAGCTGCCATCCACCACGGAAGAAGCCGGTCTCCTGCCCTTCAGCATCTTACTGTAGTTCAAGCAGCCTCAAGTCCTAATTTAACAAGAATTTCTCCATCTGTAACTCCTGCAATTGCTCAAGTTTCCGAAGTCGTAATTGTTCCGAATCTTCCGATAAAACAAGAAGAAACTGTAGTTTTGGATTTGGAAGAATCTGAATCTTCTCCTGTTGAAGAATCCGTGATGGAAAATCAGAAACGATCCCTAGTGGTCGGGGGTCTGGGGAAGCGGAAAAGGAAAGCCCCTGTCTACAACGACTTCAGCTACTCCCTGGATAGTGACTACGATTCCGACGTCACTCCTGCCGGAGTCGAGTGCACCGATCCTTCGGGAATCAGAGTAAGTAGAATTTTCTTGATTTTAAATAATAATTATTTCGAAAGTTTCAAAATGAAAAATTTTCGAATATTTAAAAATTTAGAAAATTTAAAAATTAAAGATTTTTGAACTTTTCAATAGGTTCTAAAGATTTATTTTAAAACAATTTTTAATAAAAAATTTTATTTTTATATTATTAAAGAAATTAATTTCCATTATTTAGAAAATAATCTATTTTTTATTTTTAAAAAATTTTATTTTTAAATTTACTTTATTTTTTTTAAATTATTGAATTTTTTTAATAATTTATTTTTTAATTTTTTCTTTTTTTAATTTTTATTTTTAATAATTTATTTTTTTAAATTTATTTTATTTTTTTAATAATTTATTTTTAAAAATTTATTTTATTTTTTTAATTTTTATTTTTTTAAATTTATTTTATTTTTTTAATAATTTATTTTTTTAAATTTATTTTATTTTTTTAATTTTAATTTTAATTTTTAATTTTTATTTTAATTTTATTTTTTTAATTTATTTTTTTAAATTTATTTTCTTTTTTTAATTTTTATTTTTAACAGTTACAGTATTCGGACGAGTTTCCTTGTCCCCGTTGTCCTGCCCAATTCGAATCCAGAGTAGGATTGACGAATCATCTGAAGCTACATGGAGCAAATAAAACTTTTCCTTGCCATAATTGCGATTTTTCTTGCACAAATCGGAAAACAATGCGACAACACAAAAAAGTCCATGGACAACATACTCCTACGAGAAAAAGAAAATCAATTGATCACAAAAAATCATCGTTTTCATCTGATGGAATGTTAAAAAATAACGGAAAAAAACCAAAAAGAAGTTTTCCATGTCCTTGGTGTCCGTTCAAAACTCACACATTTGCCAGATTAATCCCCCATAAATTGGGGCATTTTCGGTCTTGCGGATTTCAATGTTCTCTATGTTCTTTCCGGTAAGTCCATTGTTGAAAATTTTTGATTGATGGACCTTTTGAAGACAGATAAGGGCCAATTAAACTAGAGAATGATTTTTATCAGGCTAGAACCGAAGTCGGGTTCTATATAACCTGTCGAAATCTAGTGACATGTTCTGACATTTCAAATCAGAAATTTCCGGGGGTTTTCTGAATCTTGTGGAAACTTTTAAAGTTGCAGAATTTTGGAATTATTTAGAATCTTACGAAAGCTTCTGAAGTTCTTCTGGGACTTGATAGAAGTTTCTGAAGCTCTTCCAGAATCTCAAATAAATTTCTGAAGTTCTTCTGAGACTTCATAAAGGCCTCTAGAGTTCTTCCAGAATTTTAAAAAGGTTTCTGAAGCTCTTCTAGAATTTGATAGAAGCTTCTGGAGCTCTTCAGAATCCTATAGAAGCTTCTGGAGCTCTTCGGAATCCTATAGAAGCTTCTGGAGCTCTTTGGAACTTCGAATAAACTTCTGAGGATTCTTCCAGAATCTCAAATAAGCTTCTGAAATTTCTCAGAATCTCAACTAATCCTCTGAAATTACTCTAGAATTCTATGGAAGCTTCTGGATTCTTCTGTGATTTTTTTAAAAAATTCTCAAGCCTTCAAAAACCTCAAAGAAACTTTTCTGAAGTATTTCTGAATCAAAATTTCCGAAAAATTCCAGAACTTTGATGAAGTGGAAAAAATGGCAAGTCAAAGAAATCGTTGTCGAAGTCAATTATTGTTTTAGAATAATTTTAAAAATTCAGAAATCCATGCTGAGACGTCTTCGTCAAATCATGGGTTTCGTTTCGCAGGTGCCGCGAATCACTTATTGAACGCAATGGAGCCTGCTTGATTACACTCAGTTACAACCAAAGCTGTCGATTTTCGAATCTTAGATTTTCGGTTTGAATTCGAAGTTCAATTCGAAAATTGACAGCTGTGGTTATAATGGTGAAAGATCTGCGTAGTTTCCAAAACCTTGAAGAAAATCGCGTCGGGACTTTTGTGAAAAAGTTCATATATGACTTTTACGACACACGACTGATTTAGAAATTATACAAGATTACGAAATAACTACAGTCCAAAACTATACTTCCACAAGTGCTGCGAATCACTCGTAACTGAGTCCGCTTCATTGTGGTCAGTTCTGATTTCCAGCGCTTGTGTACATTGATAGTTTTATTGGATTTTGTTCTTCTTCCAAAAACACTAAACCGAAAAAAAATGCACTTTTGTGGAATAACGGTCCAAATGAACTGATTTCAGGGCTTCGTCGAGGGATTTCCTACTTAATCATATATCGATTCACGGACCGAAGTCGATGGATCTTCCCAAGTCTTCAGAAATTTCATATGTTTCAACCATGGATCCGGATGTCGAACCTTTAAAAATAAACTTTATCAAATTCAACTTTCCGCCAGAAAAGCCTGTTTTATTTTGTAAAAAATGCGGCTTCAAAACGCGTCAACAGAACCGATTTGAACGTCACCAGAAAAAACACCGAAAAAGCCGCAATTCAAGTCTAAGGAGACGTCGGACTGACAAGGTTTGTCCAGCTTTTTCTGAGGGAACGAGACTAGTTGTTTTTTTTGTTTATTTGCTCTGTTCGATTTTGCGAAAATTAAAAATTCTACGAAAAAGTAGGATTTCGTAAAACTTGAGAATCTTCTAGAATCCAATTCGAAGATTCTGCGGTTTTCGAAGAAATCTAGAATTTTAAGGAATTTTGGAATCCTTCAGAATCTCAAAAAAAAACTTCTAGAATCTAATTCGAAAATTCCGGAATTTTTGGAAATCTTCTAGAAGCTTCAGAAGTCTTGTGAAAATTCTTCAGAATCATAAAAATTTCTGGAATCCTTCAGAATCTCAGAAGTTTTTGAAATCGTCGAAAGTTTTATGGAAATTTCTAATTTTCCAGAATCTCGTGGAATTATAAAATTTTTGGGATTTTCCATAATTGCTTCAAAACTAGGTATATTTTAGAACATCTTAGAAGCTTCTAGAATCCTTAAAAATTTCTAAAAATCTCATGTAAACTTTTTTAACTTTCAAAAATCGAATAAAACTATCAATGTACACAAGCGCTGGAAATCAGAACTGACCACAATGAAGCGGACTCAGTTACGAGTGATTCGCAGCACTTGTGGAAGTATAGTTTTGGACTGTAGTTATTTCGTAATCTTGTGTAATTTCTAAATCAGTCGTGTATCGTAAAAGTCATATATGAACTTTTTCACAAAACAGTCCCGACGCGATTTTCTTCAAGGTTTTGGAAACTACGCAGATGCTCCATAATCATTTGTAACTGAGCGCAATCAGGCAGACTTGATTAACTTCAATTATAAATTATCTCCGACATCTGTGTAGAAATTTCTCAAAATTCTTGTTGAGAAAATTTCGTAGTAAAATTCACTTTTATTTTTTATGTTGTGATTTTCCGATTTTACAATTATTTTAATATAAATAATTTTTCACTTCAGGTTGGGAGTCATATCCAGACAATCCTAGACGATGTAAACAAGGACAAAAGATTTGTTTCTCCAAGAAAATTCTGCAATCATTGCGGAAGGAAATTCGGGACAATCGGGCAGTATCTGGTCCACGTGACTCTGAAGCATTATCCAAATCGTCGATCACAGCGTCCGAACTGCGTCGAAATGGTTCAAGAAAGACTCGGAAGACCTGAATTGTAAGTTTCATATATCGATTTTTTTTTATTTATAGTTTTAGTCTTAATCGCCTAAGAACCGAGAATAAAGATCCGTCGGATTTGATCAGACATGTAGCGGCTCTAGGACCTCAATCGATGATCGGCGAACTCGTCGCTGGAGGTATTGGGGCTTTTAGCTGCCAATTATGTCCCTATAAAGCCACTACTCAGGCCAAACTTAGCACTCACGAGAATAAACACAAAATCAAGGCGGAGCTTCAGGTAAGGACGACTTTCATTTTTCCATATATGACGTTAAAATTCCACAAAACTTCCCACATTTCCCCAGGATCTATGAGGTTTTGAAGTTCTTCGGAATCCTGCAAAAAATTCTAGAATCTTTCAAAATCTTAAGGACATTGAAAAAATGATAAAAATTTCGAAATTATCTAAAATCAAAAATCCTAAAATTTCTAGAAAGTTCTCAAAATTCGTTCCGGGACAATTTCGTAACAAAAATTAATTTCTGGTTTTTATAACTAGAATTTCCGGAGATTTCCGAAATTACAAAAATCGAAAATTATCTAAAATTATCTAGTTTTGAAAATTCGTCTCGGGAAATTTTTTGGATTTTTATATCAAAATTTTTTAATTTTTTTAATTTTTTTGTTTTTATATTTTTATATTTCTTTGTTTTTATTTAATTATTTCTGTTTTTCAGTGTTCTCAATGCACCTATTCTTGCAAGACTCCGCGATCACTGACGAAGCACAACGAGCTTCATGGAAATATCAAAGTGAAAGAGGAGATTGATGGGACTGTTTTCCCAAACAAGGAAGATGGAGAAAGATTATCTAGAACAAGTTCTCCAGCGAAAAAAATGGTTAGTTTTTTATTAATTTAATATTTATCATTTAATATTGCAATGTTATCAACTTCCGATCTCAAAAATTCTCTCCAAAGCCATATTTGTCGAGAAATTTGTCCTTCATTTCCTTTCAGATAGAAAACTATTGACTTTGGGTTGATTATTTTGATTAGCACGTGTGCGTCGATCGGGTTGTCGGACAATCAGTCCCGGTCCAGAACCTGGTGCGGGGCGTCTTTGTTGGCTTCTCTGTCCAGCTGCAATAGTTTTCTTTTTGTTTTTTGTGGCGTCAGCAAAACGAAGTCTAATCATACTTTTGTAAAAAAATTAAAAATTACTTTTGTTACGAAATTATATTGACAGAAATTTCATAATATTCTGGAAATTTTAGGATATTTAATTTCAGGTGATTTTGAAAATTTTTATAAAATTTCAAAAAATTCTAAAAAAAGTCCGGAAATTTTTACAAAATTGAATTACAAAATAAAAAATATTTTTTGTTGTAAAATTATCCTGAAATTAATTTTAAGAAATTTTAGAATTTTTGATTTTAAATAATTTCGATTTTTTTAATTTTGAAAAATCCTAAAAATGTTCGGAAATTTTTACAAAATCAAATTATAAAAATAAGAAATATTTTTTATTGTAAAATTATCCTGAAATTAATTTTAAGAAATTTTAGAATTTTTGATTTTAAATAATTTCGATTTTTTTAATTTTGAAAAATCCTAAAAATGTTCGGAAATTTTTACAAAATCAAATTATAAAAATAAGAAATATTTTTTATTGTAAAATTGTGAATTTTTTAGAAAATTAAAAATTTTTTGGACTATTTTGAAACTTTTTGTAAAGTTTTAGATAATTTTCGATTTTTGTAATTTCAGAAATCTCCGGAAATTCTAATTATAAAAACCAGAAATTAATTTTTGTTACGAAATTGTCCCGGAACGAATTTTGAGAACTTTCTAGAAATTTTAGGATTTTTGATTTTAGATGATTTCGAAATTTTTATCACTTTTTCAATGTCCTTAAGATTTTGAAAGATTCTAGTTTTTAGAATTGTCTGCTAAATTAGAGAATTTTATAAAAATTTCACTGAACGTTGAAAGATTCCGGGATTTTTTACTAGATTCTTAAATGTTTCGGAAATTTCCAAATTTTTAAGTTTTTTATTTTCGAAGACTTTAAAAATAGTAAAATTAAAAATAAGAAATTTCAGGAAGCGAGTTTACGTTGTCCTCATTGTCCTTACCGGAGTAAACACGGGTGTGACATGAAGGCTCATCAGAAAATGCACAGTGATAGAGGAACCTTCAGATGTCCTTATTGTACGTATTCTACAATGAGATTAAATGCTCTGAAAACGCACACTGCGTTACACGAACAAGAAATGGGACATATTGCTGCTGATAGTACTGCTCCGACTCCAGATCAACCTATGGTTCAAAAACTCCCAGAAAAAGATAAAGAATCAGATTTTTTACCTAAAGAAATAATAATCAAAAAAATTTGGAATGATGTTAGAGAAAATGTTCTTGGAAAGAAAATAATGAAATCTAATGGATCGATGGTCTACAGATGTGCTCATTGTCCTTTTGAAGCTGGATATCCGTCGACGTTGAATCAACATAGTAAACATCACTTGAAATCGGCGAAATATAAATGTCCAAAATGTTCGTTTTCGACGGATAGAGACGATATTCTTCCGAAACATATAGATAGTCATCAGAACGAACCGGCTCCGGAAGGGGGATGGTTCTGCAGTGCTTGTCCCTATAGAGCGGACTCGTATGGGAAGCAATGGCATCATGTTCAGAAACATAAGAAAGTTGGGAGGTTTAATTGTGAAATATGCAAATTTGGTGTTGGATCAATTCAAAGTTTTACGGATCATATGGCACTTCATGGAATTGTTGCAGGTAATGTTGTACCGAATACTGTATTGGAAACAAATAAACAAGCAAGTGTTGAAAGTTGTTCTGCAACGACGACGGATATTTCGTCTACAGTAACTGGACCGAGAACTCCAGAAGGATCGTCGTCGAGTGAGAAAGATAAAAGTGAAGAAAGAAGCACAACGTCGAGTGTTCCTGGGATCGCTTTGGCACAGGATTTTGAAATGGATATGGATTGGTCTGGAGCTTCTCCAATTCCTCAGGGAAATAGGAATAATACGGCTTCTCCTGCTTCTGGACCAATTACGAGAAATAAAAAATTAAGTCCACTTAAAAGACAATTGTTAACGAGATCACCTGTGACGTCATCGGGTCCATATAAAAACAACATTCAAATTTATCTTCCACCTATTCCTGCCGCGATTAGACCGAAAAGAAAACGACAAATTTCTACTTCGTCTTCTGGAAATTCTAACGAAATTGACGATGATGAGAAAATTCACGAATGTAAACAATGTCCATTTACTTGTTTGGATTCCAAAATGCTGAAATTTCACACAAGAATGCACGAAGGTGATCGTCCTCAAAAATGTGCCATGTGTAGTTTTAATTGTTTCAATATTGATGCCTTGTATTCTCACATGAATGTTCATGCTCCTCAACTTCCAGAATCCATGCTAGCAACAATGAGGAAAAAACTTGCTCAAAGAAGAAGAAATGGAAGTCTTCATGAAAGAGAAACTCTTCCTGCTAATGCAACAAATGTATTCAAATGCCAACAATGTGCTTTCAGAACTGCATTTCAAGATAGATTTTTGCAACATAGAATGGAACATGTTCAACATTTTCAACAACGATTAATGACTCAAATGAAAAGAGCTGCAAACGATGACAAGGATGGCAGAAAATCTAAAATCCTTGCTAGAAAAAAGATTGAAAGAAAATGGGTAAGCTTTTTCATATATCAATTTTTATTTAAAACAATGTAATTATAAAAATTGATATATGAATCTTTGTTGTTTTCGGATTTCCGCACAGAGAACGAGCGACTTGTTAAAATGGGAAAAAGTGGCAAATTCCGCGATTTGCTGTCGAGATTGACTCGCACTTTTGTCACTCGCGCGCTGTTTTCCTTTACCTAAATTCTGGAAACTTCTATAAAATTCTAAGAATTCGCGTTGAACTAATTCTGCAAAATTTTTTATTTTTTTGCATTTTAGTGCAACGAATAGTAATCAAAACAATGATAATATCTGTGAAATCAACTCGCCCTGTTTTTGGAATATTTTTGAAAATTTCAAATTTCGGAAAATTACTAGTTTTTGCTTTTCCAGAACTACTGCACCCAATGTTCTTTCCGTAGTGATACAATTGTGGCCTTGATGAATCACCAAGAATTCCACGGGAACAGAAACAACGTCTTCACTTGCCGTTACTGCAATTACTCTGCCAATACTCGAGATGTCGTCACTTATCATGAAAACACCCACCACATGGATCTTCCTGCCACAAACCAAACCCTAAATCTTGTTGCTGTCAATGGTATTGTCGAAACTGTAAGTGAATTCTTCTTCCAATTTATTACTACGAACCAATTTCAGGATCTCTTGTCAGAAAAACGACAGAAATATTCATGCTCAAAGTGTTCATTCGTCTGCCATGAACTTGCTGATTTCATCGAACACTTTGAAAGTCGCCATGTGGGGGATCCTCAGCTTCAGGAAGTCGTCGAGAAGCTCAGAATGGGCCTACTACCGACGATTCCACTAAGAAGCAGCCAGTCGTGTCAAGTGGCCTTGGCACAGGAGCAGAAGTCTCCGACCGTCGTGGCTGCCGAACTCTAGGCGTCTTTCAGTTCCTCTTCTCAAGTATTCACTTCCTTCGAAAGCTGTACAAAGCAGAGCCAGATTTCTAACCATGTTCTTTCAAAGAATTCTTTCGACTTCAGATGGAGTCTTTCAACTCGCACTGTCAAATTTTGCAATTTCAAAAATTTAGTTTTCCAAATAAATTTTCATAAAATCAACAACAAATAGACAGATAACCTAATCATCAAAGACAATTCTTTTACCTTGGGGGGTGCCGCCTTGACCAGCCTTCTGCTGCTGCCTCGCGGCCCAACTAGGATGAACCTTCTCTTCGTTGGCATTGAACCTACCACCACGCTGCTGATTACCTCTGCCTCTGTTTCCTCCGCCTCCTCTTCCAGGAGATCCGCCATGTCCACGAAATCCTCCACCACGACCGCGGAATCCACCAGAGTCGCCTCCACGTCCTCGGAAGCCTCCTCTGTGATGATCTCCACCGCTTCCACGTCCTCGGAAGCCTCCTCTTTGATCTCCACGTCCTCGGAAGTTTCCTCTATAGTTGTCTCCACCACTTCCACGTCCTCGGAAGTTTCCTCTATAGTTGTCTCCACCTCGTCCGCGTCCTCGGAAGTTTCCTCGATTGTTATCTCCACCTCTTCCACGACCTTGGTTGAATCCACCGCGTCCTCGGTTTCTTTCGAAATCATTCCGACCACCTTTCCGGTCCACTCTACTTTCTTGATTCTTACCAGAAGCTTCGTCTTCTTCACTTTCATCATCAGAAACTTTGCCCTTCCAGAATCCCTTCTTTTGCACGGGTTTTTTCTCTATCGCGAGTTCTTCTTCAGATTCTTCAGACTCATCACTATCCTTGGCGAGGAATTTCTTGACTTTCCTCTCACCCTTTGGTGGTGCAGACGTCATTTTAGCATCTTGAGTATTTCCACCCTTTTTCTTCGTTGGGATTTTTTCTTGAGCGCGCACTAAATCATCCAACTTGACTTTCTTAACAAAAGCAGTTGAGTCATTCTTGGTACCTTTTGCACCTTTAGCGGGAACATTTTTTCCTTTTTGAGTATCTACCGCTTTCACTGGTTTCGTAACGATAGGCTTTTTCTTCTCGACCAATTCATCAACTTCCATTGACTCAACAGATTCGTCATCTTCTGCTTCTGCGAGTTCATCTTCATCACTTGCATCTTCAGCTCCGAACATGGCGTCTTCAAACATATCCTCATCCATATCCTCCTCCTCAGCCATATCGTCGATGAGTCCAAGAGCAGGCTTGCTCTTTGTATTTTTGTCACCAGAACTACAAATAACGAAAAATACAGCATTATCAAACGTAAAACCTTACTCTTCAGCAGGGACCAACTTCTTCTTTTGAACCTTCGCAAAGCGTTGAGCATATGGAAGTTCCTCTTGATCATCTGCATCAGAATCTACCTGAGCACTATCATCATGCGGAGCAACCTCCTCTTCATCCTCATCTTCGTCCTCCCCCTCAGCTTCATCTTCCTCGTCTTCAGCTTCTTCATCCTCAGCTTCATCAACCTCAATATCCTCATCTTCACTTTCCTCCTCTTCATCAGATTCCGGTTCAACAACTTTGGTTCTTTTCGCAGCTGGCCCATCATCAGCAGATGCTTTCTTCTTGCCAATTGCTGCAAGAGTGTCTTCCAACTCACTCGTCTTTTCAGCATGAGAGCGTTTACCAAGACGCTGAAGATGGAATGGAATTTCCTTGGACCAGTTAGGATAATCCTCTCGAATCTTATCAATTGCGTTGAGTAAAACCTTCTCCGTAGCAAGCTTATACAACACCCTATCACGAACATTTGTATTTGGTTGAATATTCAATTCTACCAATGACTTTGTGTTCAGAAGAGCAAACTTCGCAACCTCATCAGCATCGACCTTCTTTTCCGTGATGAAGGCCCGTTCTTCCTTCATTCTACCGGCTCTTCTAACTCTTTTAGCGTCGGTCACATCTTTGGTTGTTTTTAGATTTTTGTCAATCTTTTCAACGAGATTACGTTCAGCTATCTTAACAACTTTTCTAAGCGTAACGATCTAAAAAGCACTTTTGATACGAAGGCACGCAAAGTTACAAACCTTATCATTTAATAGTTCAGCAGTAAGTTGTTTACCCATTTTCCTAAAAGACAACCATCGAATCACAAAACCAAAAATCCGAGCAAATAGCAAAACGTATTCCAACGTGTAAAGTACATGACAAGCTCTCAATAGAGTTTATTGATAATGAACACAGATGAGACTCGTTATGTGCAAGAGTCATGGAATATGGGTAATCTAAAAAAGTCAATAAAAACAAAATTTACACCTTGCAAACGGATCAACAAATAATAAGCTTTGCAAATGCTGCATAGAAGCAGGAGAACCAGTCACTGCCATACAAAACTACATCAGAAATCGTTCCCGGAGAATTAAAGCATGAGCTAGGCATTTAGCCACGCACTCCGACTTCATTAGATGTCACCGACTTTCCATGTTTCTGAGCACCAGGCTTGGGACGCCTGAACAGGAGGATATGACGTTCAGGACCATGGATCATGTAGTGCTGCCATCCGACACTCTGCTGAATTCCCAAGTTACGCCATTCTGTCTCGGACATCAATCGGTTCTTCGGAACGTTCTTCGCAATGTCCTTGGGAATGTGAACATGTCTAAAACCAAGTAAACCGCATGGGGCCAATAAAGTCAATCATACCTGTATTCGTAGGTGTCGTCTTCATACTTGTCGGAGTAGTAAAATTCGTCCTCACTCATTTTGAGTTGTTGTCTGAACTGAAACAAAATTACGAAATGATTTAGTCTTGTGAAGGAAATTCCCGCCAAAATCACGAAATACGAGCTTTCCATACAAATTCGAGTACTATGGAATCAGGAAAAGCCGAGAAAGGGGTATGATGTAGTTATCGGAAGATTGGACGCGATATATGAAATATGAGGATCGAGTGATATAAAAGCAGGGAAATAAAAGCGCGAAACTAGTTAAATATGGAAGAACGAAAACTCCCGCCGAAAATTGCGAAATATGGGTGTTTCATATAAAATCTCAGTGCTCTGAGGTCGAGAAAGCGAGATACCGCAGTTCCCGACGGATTGGACGTGATGAGGACGGTAGTGGGTAAAATATGGAAATTAAATAACAAAAAATATGGAAAAACGAAATAAAGGCGCGCAACTGTTCAAAGACGGCAGAAAGAGAAAGAGTGAGAACTCCCGCCAAAACTACAAAAAGTGCGCCTGACTTTCGTGCCGGGAGCCCGTTTTCGCTTTCGGTTTCTTTTTGAATTCACTGATTTCATTATTTGGACGTGTTTTTAAATTCCGTTTTTATCTCGAATATTTCTTGTAATCTTTGTTATTCCAGATGACTTGGAAGGACGCAGCTTTCGTTGCATCACTCAAACAGCCGATTCTCGTGGTGGGAGCCGGCGGCATTGGGTGCGAATTGTTGAAAAACTTGGTTCTTTCTGGATTTACCAAGATCCATGTTGTAAGTTGATTTCAGCCTTTTTAAGTAATAATATACATTCCCTAGATTGATTTGGATACGATTGACATTAGCAACTTGAACCGTCAATTTTTATTCAGAAAGGAACATGTCGGGAAGTCCAAGGCGGAAGTTGCGTCTGCGGCCGTGAAATCTATGAATCCTGAAATCGACATCACATTTGACCATGGGTCTATCATCAGGTAAGGATTTCAGTCACATCAATTCCCTTAAATTACTGTTTCAGCGATAAATACGACATTGATTTCTTCAAGAAATTCACACTGGTGTTCAACGCATTGGACAACTTGACTGCTCGAGCCCACGTCAACCGTCTCTGTCTGAATGCTGATGTTCCGTTGTTCGAGAGTGGATCTGCTGGGTACAAGGGCAATGTGTTTCCAATTATAAAGGGAAAAACGGAGTGCTTTGAGTGCTTGGAGAAACCAAAACAAACAACTTTCCCTGGATGCACGATTCGGAATACGCCTTCTGAACATATTCATTGCGTCGTCTGGGCCAAAGCGGCTTTTAATCAGTTATTTGGCGAAGCGGATGCAGACGACGAAGTTTCGCCCGATGAATCGAGGATATCCGAAAACGAAGCTCGAACAGTCGAAAGTAACGGAACCAACGGGAAAGCCGAAAACGGGACGGCCAATGGGTCTTCCGGGTCCACATTAGGCAAGTCCGTCAGAGTGATTGCGGCTGAATCCAACTACGACCCCGAGTCGATCTTCAACAAGCTCTTCCAGAAGGACATCCTCTATCTTCTGACTTTGGAAAGTCTGTGGAAAGACCGTCGTCACCCTGTCCCCATGACTTGGGAAGGAAACTCAGCCGCCGGAGCGAATGATGTCAATAAAATCTATCCTGTGCAGACCTGGGAAGGAATGTTCAGTGGAACGGTGCAAGCCCTCGGAAGAAGGTTCAAAGACGCCGAGAAAGACGGCAATGTTCTTTTCTGGGACAAGGACGACGAGGTTGCTATGAACTTTGTTGCTGCCGTGGCCAATATTCGAGCTCATATATTCCATATCCCGATGAAATCAATTTTCGAAATAAAATGTAGGTTTTTTGAGTTGTTTGAAGCTTCTAAATCAGTCTTTTCAGCTATGGCTGGTAATATCATCCCTGCAATTGCAACCACAAATGCTATGGTCGCTGGAATGGTTGTTGTCGAAGCTATCCGGATGCTCAGAAGCGGGAAAATAACGGATCTTAGGACCGTGTACACGTCTAATAAAACCATTGCTGGACGATTGGTTTCTTCTAGTGCTGCTAATCCCCCAAATCCCAACTGCTTTGTCTGTTCTGGTGACAATAAGCCTGTCCAAGTCTTTTTGAATGCTGACTTGATGAAATTGACAACTTTCAACAACCAAGTTCTAAAGAAAGGACTAAGCGTTGTCGAGCCTGACGTTTCTGACGTCGTTGATTTTAAGATTTACATTTCTGCCGATGAAGATGTCAATTCAGAGCTCACTGTTGGGAACGTTGGAATCAAGAACGGCAGTCTTCTCAAATGCGAAGATGTTATTCAAGATTTCTCTTTCAATATTGTTATTCATCATAATTCTGAGTTTGACGAACAACAATATGAAATCAAGGCTCCTGGAAGAGATCCAGAAGAATCGATGGATGTGGATTTGAAGACTAGGAAGAGGGCTTTGCAGTCAAGCGAAGAAGTCGTGGACACAAAACGATCTCGTATTGAAGTTTGAGTCTTGTGATTATTTCTTATTTCCCGATGTTTGAACATTTGCAATTACGATATCTTTGTTATGTAGATTAGCCATTGAAATTTGGCTTTTATACTTGGTGTTATTGTATATAATTTTTGTATTGTGTGTTTTAGAATGTCAAAGAAAAGTAAATTTGGACCAGATGAAGTATTTGTCGCCATTACTCCTTTGCAATTGGATCCAGCTCATGGAGAAGAAATTTTAGCTTTGGCAAACGGGGTACCATCGTTCAAATTGGAGGACGACAGGAATCTGGATGGAATTCATGTGGGTTTTTTGAGTGTTTTTTAAATTTAGGTAAAATTTTAGATTCCAAGGTTTAGGATTTTGCTGGAACTTTATCATGATGATCCTGCGCTTTTGGACAAAATTATAATTGAACTTGTTGAGACTCTGGTTTCGCATGTTGAAATTCCGGAAGATGAAGAAAAAATTTTAAAACATAAGTCTATATTGTCGCTGGTGTTGTTGAAGGTGGTTACTACTGTGAGAGGCTACAAGACTGTTATTAGATTTCTTCCTCATGAAGTATTTTTGTTGCCTAAGATTCTGAATCTTCTTGAAGCTTATTCGATGAAATCTAACTTTAGTGAATTGGAATCGGAAGCGATTAAAATGTTACTTGTTTGGTTCATGATTGTTTGTAGAAATCCGTTTGATTTTCATACTTTTGCAAATGATGATGAAATAAGCTATCCTATGAGAATTACGAATTGTCTAATGGGATTAAGAAAGGATTTTGGAAAATTTGCATGTTTGACTTTGGCCGAAACTTTGACTAGACACGAGGATAATTCTGAACTTCTTGAGCCTGTTATTGATGGATGTTTGGAAAGACTGAAAAATCAAGAAATAATAGTTGATTTTAGTCTTCAAATTTCTGATTTGCAACTTGTTTCAGCGATTTTTAAAAAAGTAAGAATTTTAAATTTTTTTGAGAAATTAGTGTTGTGGTTTTTTGGAGATTTTCATATATGGAAATTAACTTTTAAGCATGAATAGAGGGTTTTGTACTTTATATTTTTTAATTGAGAAAGGTCTGGATTTATTTAGGTAGGAATAGTTCTGAAAAATTAATTACGAAATCGCTACCATAGAAAACTGGAATTTTAGGCTAGTTTTGTTTTTGGAAATTCCAAAACCATTTTGCAGAGAAATTCATATATGGTTTTTGCAACATATGAGTAATTATGAAATCATAAGATTAGGAAATAACCATCGTGCAAGACGAAAATTTTAGGCTAGTTTTGTTTCTGGAAATTTCCTTCGAGATTATTTCGTACTAGAACTTAGTTTGAATTTTTTACATAAGTTGTTACGAATAATGAAACAAAATAGGAATTTTAGGTTACTTTGGTTTTTGAAAAGTTCTAGAAATTCCTTTCGAGACTACTTGCGAAAAAGCTATTTATGGTTTTTATGTGGTGATTGTTAGCTGCCCTTATATAGTGAGGGAGAGAAAGGACCAAAAAGCCCTCACGTACGTTAAATATATGTGGTAATAGTGCTTGGCAATTTTGCTTTGATATATAGGTGGAATAAAGGAATTGTTATTTTAGGGAAAAAGGAACGAGCTAGCTAAATACGGTAGCAGGATACTGGAGGAATTGAAGGATTATATGGAATTGAATTCTGAAAACACAGGCGCTAGATTACAGACAGTGAAACTTGTTCAAAGAATTGCCTTGATTTATTTGAAACCGAAACCTGCTTCCTGGAGGTACAGATGTGGAGTTAGATCTCTTGAAGAAAATTTGAAATTGGCAGGAATTGAAGAAGAATCAAAAAAATCATCAGAAGAAGAAAACGAAGAAGATGAACCTGTTTTGGATAACCAAATTACTGTATTTATTCAGAAAATTTTGAATTGTTTATTAACAGGAATTCGAGACAGAGAAAATGGTGTAAGGTCATCGGCAGCTAAAGGAATAGGAAGAATTTCGGCAAGATTGCCTCAGAAAGAAGCAGATGAAGTAATTTCGGAAATTTTAAACAGTAATTTTACAATATCAGCTTCTGCAGGTGATTGGCACGGTGGAGCGATGGCTGTAGCTGAATTATCTCAAAGAGGATGTATTTTGCCTGGAAAATTATCAATTATAATGGATCTTGTTTCGAAAGCTCTAATATTTGAAGATAACGCTAGAGCAACGGCGATTAATGTGAGAGATGCTGCTTGTTATATTTGTTGGGCTTTTGCTAGAGGTTTTGAACCGAAGTTAATGATACCGTTTTTGGAAAAATTGGCATCTAATTTGATTGTTACTGCTTTGTTCGATAGATCTGTCAATGTAAGAAGAGCTGCCAGTGCTGCTTTTCAGGTTTGGATTTTGAAATTTTAGAAAAATTTAAATTTTGATAGAATTTTGAAATTTTAGAAAAAGTTGAATTTTAATAGAATTTTGGAATTTTAAAGAAATTTATATTTTAATGAAATTTTAGAAAAAGTTGAATTTTAACAGAATTTTGATAAAATTTTAAGTTTTAGAAGGATTTTAATTTTTTAGAGATATTTAAGATTTTTTAGAAGAAAAAATTTAATGGAAATGTGAAATTTTCTATGAAAATAAAAAATTTTTAAGGGAATTTTAATTTAATTTAATTTTTTAGGAAAATGTTGGAAGAAATAAAGGATTCCCGCATGGAATTGTTTTGAATACTATGGTGGATTATCAAACAGTAACTAGACTGGAGTATTGTTATGAATCTCTTTGTTTGGACGTTGCACAATATGAGGAATATGTTATCCCGATGTTGGATTCCCTTTCTGAAGTTTTTGTTACGCATTTTCAAGAGAAAATCCGTTTTTTAGCGGCTAATTCTCTGAAAAATTTGGCGAAATTTAATCCTAATCATGTGGTTGAAGTTGTGATTCCGAAATTGATGAAGAACCTACAGTCTCCTATTATTGACGTTAAACAAGGATCGTTGTTGGCTTTGGGAGGAGTTGTCAGAGGATTACATGAATCGGAATCGTTTGATATTTTGGAAATTAAAGAACTTTCGGAATTGAAGAATCTAATTACTGTTTTAGCGAAGAATTACAATTCGGCCTTAACGGTTGGATCTCAGTTGATCCTTAGAGCTGTGGCTGTTGTTATTGAAAGTTTTTCTGTGACGAAATTGGATCTAGAAGACAGAGAGTTGGTTGAATGGCACAAGATTGCAGACCGTATTGCGTCAGATTTGAATCCAGAAACGAGGGAAAGTGGACAAGAAGCATTGAAACAATTAATGTGGTATTATTCTGATGAAAAAAGAATGAATATATTTGAAAATGTTCTTCAAAATTATTTTCTAAAGTTGAAAAGTATTGAATATGAACATGAAAGAATAGGATCTGCAAATGGATTAGGATTTATTCCGGTTAATTTACTAAAAAAGAAAAATATATCAGAAGAAATTATCGAAAATTTAATAACTATGGTTCAAGAGTAAGAATTTAAAAAATTTCATATATGATTTAATTTTTTAGGGAATCTTTTCACAGATGGGTATATGCAAGATCGGCAGCAATTAATTCGATTTCTAAAGTTGCCCAAATTGTTGGATCGGAAAATATAGATAAATTTAAAATATTAAATTGTCTATTTATTGCGATCAGAGACAATACGAAAACTATTCACGGATTGGTTGGACAACACGTAAGAATGGCAGCAATGGGAGCTTTGGCAGAATTATTGCCTGTTTTTGAAATAGAAGGAAATTTAAAAAAAGAAGAACTTGGAAAAGCGATATATTTAATTGTGGAACAATGTTGTGAAAGAATTGATGGGTTAAGAGAATTTGCAGCTTGTACAATTAAAATTTTATTAGAAAAAGAAAATTTAAAAGAAATGCCAGATAGGGAATATCTTCAATCTGTTTTTGGTAAAGAAGGAGTTAAATGGAGAATTGATGGATTTGCACCTTTGACTCCGTTATTGTCGTCGAAAAGTTATAGACCTCCAGTGATTTTGGGATTAATAAGATCCATAGGTGGTGAATCTAGCTGGTGGGTGCAGAATTTGGGCCTAGATCAGCTTCAAATGCATTTTAAGAAATTTCCCGAAGTTAGTTTTGGATTTTTAAAAGTTTTTAATAGAAATTTTTAGGAAAGTAATGAATTTTTTGAATTAATACTGCAGCAATTGAATGAAGCTCCAAACAAAACTGAAATGTTGTCTCCTATTAAAGCATTTGGACGGCTTTTTGGAGAAGGATGTTTCTACAAAGTTGAAGAGAACCCTGATGATTATCCGGCTTTGGTGGAAATTACGGACAAATTGAAATCACTAACTTATTGTGGGCCTGTGAACGTCAAGAAAGCAGCCATGGAAGCGATGCATTACATGTTCCAATGTAATATCAAATCTAAAGTTTTCAAAAAAGCTGCAGAGTTGTTAACAACGATGTTGAACAGCAAAATGTCGGCGATGAGACAATTGGCGGCAATGTTCCTACAACATGGAATTGTTTCTTTGGACATCACGAATGACGTCCCACTTGGAGAATTGGAACCGATCTTGCAGTTACTTCTGACTCACATATGGAGGGATGATACTAACGACTTTTCGGACATGGCAGCTAAAATAAAAACATTAGTAATGAAACTAATTGAAGTGCGTTTGTAAGATTTATCTGTGATCTCGAGAAATAAAACAGGTAACACGAGTCAGACGGGTGTTGCGAAATGTGGTCAGGTTTTCGTTGCGAGAGCGGGGTTCCACCTGGGTGAAGGTGTTTTTTTTGATGATTTTTAGCTTGTTTGATATATAGTGACTTTGTTGACGAAGATGTCCGATGGAAGACCGTTTTTGTTGCAGTATCGTGAAGCTACCCCAGGAAGGATTCTGGAAGAGATTGTTTTTTACTATGCTCGTAATGGGATAATCACTCCAGAACTGGCCAAGATTATTCTCCGAAAGTACGACTATAGCATTTTGGATCATCTTAGAAAACTCAAAACAAAACCGGTTGTGATCACTGGAGGTGTTCTGAAGACTTATCGTTTCTATAACAATGTCTGGACTATACTGTTGAAGAATCCGACGATCCATCAGAACTTCCACATCGGAGTCGATGTCGTCAAGATCGTTGCTTGTAGTGCTCTTCCAAATTAATTCTGTATTTTTTATTTTTTTACATGAGTAATCGTTTTATATAAAACTACAAAACTGCAGCTTGTTTTTTGTGATTTGAACGGTTGAATTCCTCCGGGAGTCGTGGACAGTGACTCTGAAATTTCCATTATTTTAGGTAAGTTTTTTTAAAACTTTAGGTAAGAATTTTAAAAATATTTCTTATTTTAGAAAGAATTATTTCTACTTTTTATTATTTTAGATATGAATATTTCTGTTTTTTGAACTTTAGGTAAGAATTTTTTAAATAATTATTATTTCAGAAAGAATTATTTCTACTTTTTATTATTTTAGATATGAATATTTCTGTTTTTTAAAACTTTAGGTAAGAATTTTTTAAATATTTCTTGTTTTAGAATGAATTATTTTTACTTTTTAGTATTTTAGGTAAGAAGTTTCTTATTTTTTTAAATTTTAAACGAGGATTTTTCTATTTTTTAGATATTAAATAAGAGTTTTTTAGATTTTTATTATTTTAGATACGAGTTTTTTAGATTTTTTTACTTTAGTGATATATGAAACTTACGTTATTCTCATACCATCGCTGCCATTTTAGCATGTTGGATTTGTAGTTGTCGAATTTGCGACACCATTCTCGCTGGATGGAACGGAATTGCTCGACTGTCGACGGTCTTGTGCATTCTTCTTCGTCAACTTTGATCAAGTAATCGATCATCGGAGTCCCGAGGATTATACATTGGTAAGTTCCGCTTTCTGTTCCTGTGGCCTGAAATTTCAACGTTGTAAGATTAGAATTTCATGATTTTCTAGGATCTTTTAAAAAAGTAGAATTTTCCGACGTTTTGTAGACACTCAGAATCCCATGAAAGACTCGGATTTTCGGAGATTTTATAGAAGTTTTTAGAATATTCCGTAACTTAAAAAACCTCTAGAATCTCATTGAAGACTCTAGAATTTTCGAGAATCTCGTAGGGACTTCTGAAACCTTTCCGAATCATGTTGAAAGTTCTAGAACTTTCGAAAATTAACAAAATCCGTCAGAATCAGTTCCGAAACCTCTGGATTCTGGACATTCTCGAGATTATTTCACAACTGTCGTTCTTGATCCCCACAGTAGTATGATTATCACCAACGACTTACGTTTAGGATGACGATTCCTCCGTTTTTAGTGAGCTTCAAATGCTCAGTGTCTTCAGTAATTAGTTGTTTGTCGAGGAGCCATTGTGGATCCGATCCAGTGCATTCCAGGTGTAAACTGTCTCCGGGATAGATCGTTTTTGGAACGGATTTGACGTATGCAGCACATCTTTCGGCACTTTTGGCGTTCGTTATCCATCCGACGGCTGTGGAATGGACGGTTTCTTGAGGAAAACATTCGGATCTGGCAATATTCCAGGAGCAATGGGGGTCAGTGGCACAAGTACCGCAATCGTTGTGGAGAGAACATTGGGCCACTCTGTATTGCGAAACTCGTTCGTTATCCGCAATGAATAAGTAATCATTAGGCAATATAGCTAGTGAGTTTATCCTGGATTGGAATGGTAGTTTGTATTCTGCAAGTTTTTTAGCCGCATTTGAGCCGGATTCTTGTCTATTATGCAGTAATTTTATCAGCTTGTTTTCATGAGGAAGAACCAAAAATAAAACTACAGTATCTTCATCTCTGGGATCAGCAATTATTTTTCCATATTGTCTGCCTGAGGCGTAAATAAGCGGATCTCCGGATGGAATGGCATCTGCCATGAGTAGATGTGATTGAGCAAAATGAACATCAGAATCTGGAAGTGTTCTGGAATCAGGCACACAAGAACCAGGACGATATTGGGGTACTGTATCCGGAAGGGTGGTCGTCCAAGCTCCATTCTGGTGTTCCAGGAACAGACCGTTGTCGAACACCCGGTTTATTGAGCTCAATGTGAAGGCACAGACGGCAGAAGTCACGAATGGACCTTCAGCAGTACTGAAAGTACCGTAAATTACGGTATCACTTCCAAGGACTTGTTTTTCGATTGATTCTGAAAATTTTACATTTTTAAATTTAGTATTTTTTTTATATCAAAATTGACGATCGAAATTTGGATTTTTCGTGTTGAAACATTTATGAATTTTCTATTTCAAAAAATTCTACTTAAATTGATAATTTGAAGTTATTTAGGTTTTTGAATTACAATGATATGATTTGTAAGTTGTCTTAACACGAAAAGTTGAAATTTTGAAAACTGTCTTAACACGAAAAATTTAAATTTTGAAAACTATCTTAACACGAAAAGTTGAAATTTTGAAAATTGTATCTTAGCGCGAAAAGTTGGAATTTTGAAAATTGTATCTTAGTGCGAAAAATTCAAAGTTCAATTTCGAACTTTGACTGTTAGCTTTGAATTTTAATTTCGATGGTTAACTTTGAGTTCGAAATTTGATCATCAATTTTGATAAAATAAAACGTGAATCTACTCACGGATATGGTCGAAATAATAAGGAAATTGGGATCCAGAGAGAGAACAGTTGAGTCTGGCCTTGACGAATGTGCTCCATTTTTGGCTGAGGACGTTCTGACCTCCTAGATCTCTTTTGCAGACTCTGGCTACTCTTGAATAGACAACTTTCCCCAAGGATTCTGCTTCGACTGCGATTTCTCTGAAGAAAAAATAAACGTATTGATCGACGGCGAAGCTTCCGACAAATTGAGGCTGATTTAGCCATTTGTAATCAGTATATATCGTCCTCAAAGCAGAATGAACTTGACGATTATTGAATTCCAAAGGTGGTCTGTAAATTAAATAATTTTCAAGCGTTAATCCGGTCCTTATTCCTGAGTAAACTGCCGGAATCCCGTCCGGATTTCCTTGTTCGACATAAACGGCGGTAGTGTTGAGATTTGCCTGAGGGGAACACACCCCGATGACTGTCCTAGGATATCCTTCATCTTCTAATTTTTGCGGAATTATTCGACGAATTTGAGGTTTCATTCCGCTAGAGACACAAAGTAGGAGTTGTCCGTTTTCTGTGAGAAACATAAGTCTGATCCAGGTGTCGCATTCCGTAGCTGAATTTTCCCCGAGGCATTCTTCTTTTTCTTCAGGTCTTGTTTCTAATTTTCTTTCGAAAAACTAAAAAGTACTTTTGAAAATTTTAAAGGTAATTTCTTTAGTTAAAACGCAACTGATTCAGAAAACATGGTCCCGAGACGAAAAACCCTGCACATCAATCAGCATACTGTAGTTAAGCAACAGTTGTTTTTTGTTTTTTCGTATGTATTATTGTTTATATATCGAAAAGTTCTGGGATTTTTTCTTTTATTTTTGGATTTTATAAATCCTACATCTCAATTCATCAATATACAGTAAGTGGATTTCATTACTGTTTCGTATGTACTATTATTGATATATCGAAAATAATTCGAAAAGTTTTCGCGTTACTTTTAGATTTTATGGATCCTGAATGTCAATTCATCAACATACAGTAAGTGGATTTCATTCTTGTTTTGTATGTATTATTATTGATATATCGAAAATAATTCGAGAAGTTTTCGCGTTATTTTTAGATTTTATGGATCCTACATGTCAATCGGCTGATCTGGATAGCTGAGTAGCAGTTGTGTTGTTGTTTTGCGAGTATTATTGGTAATTATTAAAGAATTTTCAGATTTTTTCTTAATTACAGGCCCATGGATGCTACGACAGAACGGTAAATTATCTAAGTAAATCCTTACTAGATTATCGCTGTTTGTTTGGTTAATGTTGAAAAGCCATAATCTGAACAAGTGGCCTCTCGCCCCGACGTACAGCGAAGTGGACTTGGAGTCGACGAGCAACGGTCCGTAACCGAGAGCCCCCCGAGAGAACACATTGTCTGAAACCAGTAAATAAACGAAATATTTTTTTAACTCAATCCTACCTGGATAAAACCCGCTAGATTCACTTGCTTGGCAAGTGGACAAAAATAAACCAAAAATAATAAATATTCCAGAGGTCATTGAAAAAGTAAAAAAATAACTCGTCCTTGAGATGTCTGTCATTTCTCACCTAGGGTGTAATGATGGCTATCGTCGGCAGAAGTAATAATAAAAATAGTAGTCTTCAAATACGACGGAATCGATCGAATGACGCGAGTCGGATCACCTTGACTGGATTTGAACCATCTGATTCGAGGGATAATTACTTTTTTCTGAAATAATATTGATTCAGAAAATTTACAAAAAATAATAAAACTTAGGTTTTGACGAAATTGTTTCGAGGACAATTTTTGAAATTTCCTAAGTTTTAAAATTTAAAAGAAATAAGAAGGAAAATGAGGTCGAGTCGATTTCGGTTTTGAATGGCCAGTTTCTATTTTCTAAACTTTGACCAAACTCGTCCTTTGCGCGGGAATTTGAAAAATCACACTATTGCAACAATAAAAAACAACGATTTTTGCGAAATTGTCTTGAGAGGAATTTTTAAAATTATTTAAAAAATTGACTTTTGTAATAATGCCAGATTTATTTTTTTTTAATTTCTACTCTCTCTCGCGCGGGAATTTTGAAATTCAAAAAATTTTTAGAATTTTAACGATTACAAAAAATAGAAATTGAACTTGTGAGGATAAAAAAAATTTATAAATCCAAAGTTGGCCAAAAAGCCCGGAGGGAAGAGTGGGGGAAATAAGGCACGACTCAAAATTTGGCAGAGAGAAGAACCATAAGCCAGACCGCATCCGGCAACATTTGGAATGAGTGGTCACTGCTCCAGCTGGCGTCCGGTCGGGAATGGCCAAGGTCTATTGTGTGTCCGGCCTCGATCGATCGCGCGCCTTGCGCATTCGGACATGACTGGCACGCTAAAATTGGATTTTCTTTATCAAATTTTTGACTCTTGGATGTGTAAATTACCAACGTTCAAAAATGAAATCCCAAAGAAAAAAAAATTTTTGAATTTAATTATTAAAAATTTGGATTTTTTAAGTTTTTATTAAAAAACAAAAAAAATAAAAAATAAAAATTAAAAAAAATTTGATATATATACTTCAGATGCGAATCGGGTTTCGATGGATTCAGAAGTCTGAAATTGCTTTGAAAATTAAATTTTTTAAATGATCTTTGAAAATAAATAATTTTAAATTTTTCGAAAATTCAAAATCTATTAAATTACGAAATTTTTAAAAAATTTAAATATTAAGATTTTTAATTCTTGAAAATAAATAATTTTAAATTTTTTCGGAAATTCAGAATTTTTAAAATTGATTTTAAAAATCGTAAAATTTTATATTAACATTATAAAATTAATATTTATTTTTCAGACCTCATTTTGGACAAATTTATGTTCCATATTAACTTTGTCAACTTAAAAAATTCACAATTGAATTAAGTGTAAATTTTCAGTGTTCCGTATTTGTTGGGACAGGAATTATATTAGAAAGAGAACCTGAAGAAATAGCCTGAATATCAGGGAACGTGGGATACTGTAGAACGTAAGTGAGACTCTTGGTTGTCTTATGTTGAAAATAGTTATGTAGATGTTGGGACAGAAACTGCACTAGAAAGATAATATCTGAAAGGATAGTTTGGATATCAGAAAATGTAGAATACTGTAGGACATGAGTGAGACTCTCGGTTGTCTTGTGTTGAAAATAGTTATGTAGATGTTGGGACAGGAATTATATTAGAAAGAGAACCTGAAGAAATAGCCTGAATATCAGGGAACGTGGGATACTGTAGAGCGTAAGTGAGACTCTCGGTTGACTTATGTTGAAAATAGTTATGTAGATGTTGGGACAGAAACTGCACTAAAAAGATAATATCTGAAAGGATAGTTTGGATATCAGAGAATGTAGAATACTGTAGGACATCAGTGAGACTCTCGGTTGTCTTGTGTTGAAAATAGTTATGTAGATGTTAAGACAGAAACTGCACTAAAAAGATAATATCTGAAAGGATAGCCTGAATGTCAGGGAACGTGGGATACTGTAGAGCGTAAGTGAGACTCTCGTTTGTCTTGTGTTGAAAATAGTTATGTAGATGTTGGGACAGGAATTATATTAGAAAGAGAACCTGAAGAAATAGCCTGAATATCAGGGAACGTGGGATACTGTAGAGCGTAAGTGAGACTCTCGTTTGTCTTATGTTGAAAATAGTTATGTAGATGTTAAGACAGAAACTGCACTAAAAAGAGAGCACCTAAAGAGATACCCTGAACATCAAGGCCCGTAGAATACTGTAGGACATAAGCAAGACCCTCGGTTGACTTTTGTGGTTGTAATATTGATTATTGTCCGTGTCTTGTTGTTGAATAAAGATGAGTGATATTTTTTCTGTTTCTATTTTAACAGTATTGTAAAAGTTTACAATCAGAATTCGAAATTAAAGTTTGGATTTTTCGCGGTAAGAACCAACTTGTGGATCAGATATTATTCAAAAAATAATTTTTAAAAAATAAAACACAAATTCTGACTTTTTAGTCAACCAACTAAAAAATCATAATTTTTAAAAAATTATTTCGAATAAATTTTAAAAAATAATATTTGAAAATTAATTTTTAAAAAATTCGAATAAATTTTAAAAAATTATATTTGAAAATTAATTTTTAATTATTTTAAATTTTTAAAATTATTCTTTAAAAAAATATAATAAATTCTGATTGATCTTCTGGTAAAATATGAAATTAATTATTTTTAAAAATTATTTCGAATAAATTTAAAAAAAATAAATTTTGGAAAATTCGAAAAAAGTGAAATATCAGGACTTGTTTTCAAGTACCGAATTATCTTCATGACGTGAGTTAATTCCACCACGAAGTCCCTGAAGGGGGTACAGTAGCAGTTTACATGAGAATTTGAAATTTATGCAGAATTGTATTGTATTTCGTAAGCTATACGGCAGTTGCTCTTCTTCGACTCGCGTTAATTTCGAAATTTTTTAAAAATTAATTTTTTTCACTTAATTGAGATATTAATTTAATTACAAAAAAATAATATAAAAAATGAGATAAATATTACGAAATAAGAGGACCGAATGCCGCAGGGAAGATGTGCGATTGTTTCGTAATTTTTGATTTCGTAATAAATCCAGCTTAATCCTAAACGAATCCAGCGAGCGGCCAGTGCTACAGTACTTCGAAGACTGTAGGCAGCTGGCCCCTGCGGCGTTTTATCTTTTTTCGATCTGGATTTATTTCGAAATTTTTTAAAAATTAATTTTTTTTACTTAATTGAGATATTAATTTAATAATAAAAAAATTATTAAAAAAATGAGATAAATATTACGAAATAAGAGGACTAAATGCCGCAGGGACCGACTGTCGGAAAATCGACTTCAAAAAAGAAAATTATCGAATTTTTTTGAATGTTTTTTTTCTAAATTTGAGGCATGATTCATGAAATAATTTATTTATTTTGAATAAATATTCTAATTTTTGAAGTGGTTATTGACAACTGTACTTTTCGATAATTAAATTTAAAAAAATCAAAATCAATTTACAACCAGGATTTTTGAAAAGTATTTTATTTAAAAAAATATACTTATTGCTTTAAATATCAGTATTATTGTTGAGAAAGGAATATGTAATTTTGGGATTTTTGAATTGGCGCGAAAAGAGGGAGGGAAGTTTGAAATTAGGAAAAGTGGTAAATTTGGCAATTTGACAAAAGTCGACTCGCACTGCCGTCGACTCATTTTTTTACCACTCGCGTTCTGTTACCTAAATTCTGAAATTTTCTATGAAATTTTAGGTTTTCGTTCTTGATTCTTATAATAGTAGATTTTTTATTTCTGAACTCCTGTACAAAAAGAAGGAAGTTTGTCAAAGTAGAAAAAGGGCAAATCTGGTAATTCTTTGTTGAAATTGACTCGCCCTGCTGTTGACTCGTCATTTTATCATTTGCGTTCTTTTACCTAAATTCCAAAATTTCCTCTAAAATTCTAAAAGTTTCTAATTTTGTAAAAACTTTAATTTCTGTAATGTTATTTTTTGCGATTTTAAAATTTTCATGCAAAATAAGTAAAAATTAAAAATTGGAAATCTGGCAAATAGTCGTAAAAATCGATTCACTGTCCTCACTTGTACTCTTGTTTTTTACCTAAAATTGTAGGAATTCAGAAATTTGTGTCGAAATAATTTAAAATTAAAAAATTTTTATTTTTTTGACTTCTCAAATTCCCGCGAAAAAATTAAAAATCTGATTTTTGAAATTTATTTTTTTATTATTTTAATTTTTTAGAAATTCCTGTTGGAAAAACTTTAATTTCGTGATTTCGTAATATTGTGATTTTTTGACTTTTCAAATTCCCGCCAAAAGACGACAAATTTGGCAAATCGTTCCTAAAATTGACTCGCGCGTTTTTTAAAATTTAAAAATTTAAAATTTCAGGAAATTCCCCTCGAGACAATAATAATTATTTATTATTTATTTTAATACAGTAATATGGATTGTTGATCGACATTGTGGAGACTGTTTTTATTAAATTTTGCATTTTTCGTGATTTTTGTGAAATTTTTCTAAAAATTAAAAGTATTTCGAAAAGTCTCCGCTTTTTTCATAATTGAACAAATTTAATAAATTTACCGAAACAGAAAACCACCTGTTTTATTTCACTTTTTTTCCGAAAATATATTTATCGATTTTGAACTTGAAAAAATTTGTTTTTGAAACATTTATGAATTCTTCGAAAATTATTCTTCACGTCGAATTTCCGGACGAGGTTGTGAATGAACTTTCTCTGTATCTGGACATAATCGAGCTAATCCTGATCCTGGTATCGTATCCTTTGGTTTTTTCCATCGTTTATGTTTTTTATAAATCTTCATTGTTCCACAGAAACCTCAGAATTCTGACAGTAAACATGGCTGTTGAGTTTTTCGTTCTCAGTATGGCCAGATTATTTACCGTAATCGGAGGGATAATCCTCGGAAAAGAAGACGTGGATTCAAACATCGCTGCTTCTCGTACTTTATTTGTGGGACCGTTTTCTGGAGCAATAATGATCAGATTCGTGGCATGTTGTGCTTTTGTCCTGAACACCCCATGTATTAGTTTTGAAAGATTTTGTGCTACCATATGGTTCAGAACTTACGAAAGTAAAAATTACAACAAGTTGTTATTTTTCGCAATTGCTATTCAGTGGATTCTGGGGGCTTTTTGTACTTATGTTTTCCTCATCGAAGGGACCGTAATTCTGATAATAACGCAGTTCGGTCTCATGATTGCCGCTGGAATTGTAAGTTTTCGAAAAACCCAAAATACAGTAACCTCTAGTTCTGACTACAGTAATCCATTATTTCGATTACAGTAATCTATAATTTTTTTTACCGTAATTGATAATTTTAACTACGGTAATTTACAAGCTTGATTACTGTAGTTCATAAATTTAAAATACAGTAACCTCCAGTTTCGACTACAGTAATCCACAACTTTGGTTACCGTAATCGACAACTTTAACTACAGTAATTTGAACTTGATTACTGTAGTTCTTAATTTTGACTACAGTAATCCACAACTTTGGTTACCGTAATCGACAATTTTAACTACAGTAATCCATACGTTGAGTGCTGTAGTTCCTGAGTATGATTACTGTGGTACATTTTCAGGTGTTGATTATTTCTCACAAATTGAACAATATACGGTATCGACAATGTATGAGTTTCGGAAAAAACTACAACTTGACGGAGAGATATCAATTGGCGGAAAATTTGAGGTCTCAGAAATTATTGATTACAGTATCCTACGGCGTAGCTACGGCTAATATAGTTTGTATTGTGGTAATTTGTTTAGCAATTAAAAATTGAATTTCCAATCGAGAAGAAAATTAAATATTATTCGTGTTAATATTCGAAATTTTTAATTTTTGTTTTTAAAAATATTTCAAATTACGGTCCTGACAAGAATAATGTTTAATTTATTATTTTTTGTGAATCTGGTTACTGTATATAGAAAATCATTAATATCATGCTCGAAAAATGAATTGCATGTTATTCGTGGCGAGACTATGGATTTTTTCGGCAGTCTTTGATCTTTATTTTTCGAAAACTTTTCAAATTACGGTCCCGACACGAATGATTATTCATTCTTTAATCACGAATTTGTTTAATATTTCTTCATAAAACCACTTATCAGTTTTATAATGAGAAAAATCGGTTTTCGTGGTGGGACCAATGTTTTCATTTTTTTCGTTATTAATTTTTAAAAATATAAATCACTAAATTTTAATCATTTTCCAACAAATTATCGAATTAAAAATGACTTCATAAAAAATCGAAATTTAATTATTTTCTAAAAGGACAAATAAGAAAAATAGAATTCGTGACAAAATCAATTTAAAATTTTTCACCAGCTCAGTACTATGTGGAAGTGTATAAAAAATCAAAATAAAAATTAAGTTTCTGCACAAGAATTAAATAGTCCGACCTGCCGGAATGTTGCGAGCAAAGTGCAAATTTTATTTTGATTTCGAAATCTTTAAAAAATTCTAATATAAAAATTCCAACCGATCTGCCGGAATGTTGCGAGCAAAGTGCAAATTTTATTTTGACTTTAATGTCGATTTTTCTGTACACCTCAGCATTAATCTATTAAATTTTTATTCAGTTAACTTAAAATTTTCAGACATTTGTGTTTATGCAATTTGGATCGGGGAACTTCCTCCAGATGTTGTTGAAGGCCATTTTCGACTACATCGTAGTCATCTACTCCTACATGTACCCGGTATTGTTCGTGAAGAGCGTGCCCATGATGAAGACGCAGTACCTGGCTTTCCTGAAGAAGTGGAAGCCGAGAGTGGAGCCCATGAAGTCGTCCAGAAGCGACAAAATTTCCGACACCAGAAAAAAACTCATGAATCTGAAAACTTCGAAGGGACTTCCGATGGTTTTCAGTGCGGATCAGGAAAAAGACGTTTATTTCCACAAATTAGACGAACTCTGGTCCACTCAAGTACCCTACAACGTCGAGGGCAAGAGAAGGACCAAATATTTTAAATGAACGGTGCTTTGGTGGATTTCAATAAAAACCAGGTGAAAAAAGTTGGTTCCCGTGCGGGGAATCGAACCCCGGCCTTGAGAGTGAGAGTCTCAAATCCTAACCACTAGACCACGCGGGACTTGCCTGTAGCACTCTGGGCTCCGGTTTTGTTTTCTCGTCGTTTTGCAGGGGAGTGGCGTTTCCGAACCAAGTTGCGAAAGACTCTCAAAAACCGTTATTTTTAAACAAACAGCTTCCAGAGTTATCTTTTTACAATTTTTTGCAATTTTTATTGAAATATTTTTAAAAAACGATGGTTCTTTGAACAAACTTAAATAATATTATTGTAAAAAAAGGAAATTTTTCGAAGTTACTAAGAACTTTGAAAATTGTCATAAAAAAGAAAGCAAGCGATGGGAGGGCGAGTTGATTTCGATCGTGATTTGCCGGATTTATCACTTTTCTACTTTCACAAACTTCTCTCTCCTTTTACATAGGATTCAAAATTTGTAGACAATTATATTAGGTCGTTCGGAAAGTAATGGCCGTTTTTTATCCCAAATTTTATATCTTTAAAACATGCGTAAAAGAAGATCCTGCTAATCAAAGTAAAAACCATCAGAATTAACACATTTTTCCCAACGGGAAACCAGCTTGTTAATGCCAGTCGAGTAGAAATCTGGGCTTCTGGATTCAATAAACTCTCCCAGGGCACTTTCGGCATCTGCTTGGTTTTGAAAGGTTCTATCGCGTAGGAAGTCATCCAAATGTTTGAAGAAGTGGTAGTCAGTAGGGGCCAGGTCAGGGGAGTATGGTGGGTGAGGCAGAGTTTCATATCCCAGTTCGTTCAGCTTCCGCACCGTGATTTGTGAGACGTGTGGTCGCGCGTTGTCGTGGAGAAGGATGGGGCCCCTCCGATTCACCAATGCCGGCCGAAGTTTGCTCAATTTCGAATGCATGACTTCAAGTTCTCTGCAATAGGTCTCGGCTGTAGTGCACGATGCTCTCAGAAGACCACCAGACAGTCACCATAACCTTCTTCTGATGCGCTTTCGGTTTCGGGAAGTGTTTTGGAGGTTCATTCTCGTCCAGCCATTGAGAAGTTCTTTTACGATTGTCGTAGAGTATCCATTTCTGATCACATGTTACAATACGATCCAGGAAGGGGTCGTTCTTATTCCGTAACAGCAGGGCTGAAGAGATTTCGAATCGGCATTTTCGGTTCTGGTTCGTTAGTTCGTGGGGGATCCATTTATCCAATTTTTTTTTCTTTCCAATTCGATGTAAGTGTTCAGAAATAACTGAAATACTTAATTGAAGCTCCTGCGCAAGTTCTCGAACAGTTGTACGGGGATTAGCTTCAACCATACTCTTCAGAATATCGTCATCAACAGAAGGTGGACGTCCGGGACGTTGTTCATCTTCGAAGGAGTAGTTTCCACTTCGGAACTTCTCAAACCATCGGCGGACCGTCCGTTCGCTAGCTGATTCTTGTTCGAAGGCCTCATTGATTTTCCTCGTAGTTTCAGAAGCACTGCTGCCCAATTTGAATTCATAAAGAAAAATAGCCCGAAAATGGCGTTTTTCCATCGAAGATTCAGGAGCCTGTAGAACAGCAGAATCGACAGAAAACAAAATGGGACGAAGCAGGAACACAGAAGAAATATTCAAAATTCTAACTGTGAAAAAATTTTTGTAGTCAACGACACCTAATGTGTCCGTTGACAGATAAAATGCCTGCGCATCAGGAAAACGGCCATTACTTTCCGAACAACATAATACTATTGTAAAACTTAAAGAATTAAAGTTGTTATGAAATTATTTCGATGAGAATTTCATAAAAAATTCCGGAATTTAGGTAACAGCACGCGAGTGGTAAAAAAGCGAGTCGATGGCAGGGCGAGTCAACTTTTGTCAAATTGTCAAATTTACCACTTTTCCTAATTTCAAACTTCCCTCTTTTTTCCGCGCCAATTCAAAAATCCCAAAATTACATATTCCTTTCTCAGCAATAATACTAAAAAAATTTGATGTTATAAATTTTCTATTTTTTGATTTTCTGCGGAATTAAAACAAAGTGACCTAGAAATAAATAATTACCGAGTTAATTGAGTAGGACATATTTTATTTCGATTTTGTCCGAACAAGGAATGAACTTGTTTTTGAAAAATAAAAAAGTAATTGCCGAAGAAGCTCCAGAATCCCTGTTTTATTGACGGAGATGAGAACGACGGGATGAAGCCAGTGGGCTTAGACAAGTCGATCAGAACCAGTTTTTGGGATTTTTAACGATAAAGATGTCAATATATTGAATTTATTATTTTTTAAATTCGATTTTTAATTTGATAAATAACTATTTCGTCCATAACCAGAGAAATCCTAAAATTAATACAAAAATATTTAAAAAATATAATTTCCATATATGGAATTTTTAAACTTAAAATCTGGCGATCATCGGGACTCGTTCCAGGACGTAATTCCTAAATCGGGAAAGTTTCGACGAGAAAACGCTTGCAATCAATCAAAATTTTGGAATTTAACTGGTCTAAAGGATTTTTTAAAACAAAATTTTTATTATTGTTACATATTGGATTTTATATTAAATAACATAAATATATATCAAGTTTTTATATATCAAAATTCTATATATCAAAATTCTATATGTCAAAATTCTATATATCAAATTTTTATATATCAAATTTTTATATGTCAAAATTCTATATATCAAAATTCTATATATCAAATTTTTTATATATTAAATTATAGATATATTAAACCCCATATGTATATTAAATTACACATCCATATCGATTTCTAAATTCGATTCTAGATCTATAACCTTCAAAATTATGATTTTAAATTAATGCATTAAATATTTCGAAAAAAGCAAAACTGCGAGTTATAAGATTATAATTTTCATATATAAACTACTTCAACATAAATCCTAAAAATAATCTGCAAGTACTTAAAAATGTAATTTCTGAATAAAAAAATCCACAAAATGACTGAAATTAATTTATTTTTAAAATTCGACTGATTTTGGAAAATTTCAAAAAAATATAAAATTTATTCGTTTATCTGTAAATTTCGCAAAATAAGTACTTTATCAATGATTCTTGAGACTCTAATACTGAATTAACTCTGTAACTACAGTGAAACCTCGATAAAAGCAAATCCTCTTTAAAGACAACTCGGTTCTGACCCTTACTGTGGATTCTCCCCTGGTAAACCCCTCGATAAAGGCAACTCCTCTGTAAAAACAACATTTCTGCTGTCCTTTCGGGTTGTTTTTAGCGAGGTTTTACTGTATTTTTAGGGAATAAATATTATAGAAAAGCACCTATCATAAAGATATAAGTATAGTGAAACCTCGCTAAAAACACCCTCGATAAGAGCAAATCCTCTTTAAAGACAACTCGGTTCCGACCCCTACTGTGGATTTTCCCCTGGTAAACCCCTCGGTAAAAGCAACTCCTCTAAAAACAACTTTTCTGCCGTCCCTTCGGGTTGTTTTTAGCGAGGTTTCACTGTACTTTGGAAAAAATAATTGCAGATGTGAAATTTCGGAAATTATAACTTTCATATGTAAATTCTTCAAAAAATCAAATTTTAAAAACAAGTATTTTTAAATTTTTTCCAGATGATTTTTAAAGCAAATTCGACTACAGATGACGACTGGTCTCCGGATCCCTGAAGGAGATTCTTGGTTTAGTCGAAAATTGTAATTTGTCTTGCGCGACCGAAGGAGTGGTTAATTCCAAAATGACTCAACCCTTCATTTCTCACGATCACAAGTCTTGGAAGTCAAACTTTCACCACTCTCAGTATTCGCGGACGCATTAGTCTGAGATGTTTCTTCCGGGAATAGAACTCGAGTTTTTTCGAATTTCAGTCACAGACGCTAACCACTGCGTTACCGGGAAACTGCGTGACGTCAAATTTCCATTATTCCAAATATTTATAAATATTGTGTTTTTTCTGCCAGGAATTGAACTCAGGTCTTCTGAATTGCAGTCACGGATGCTTATCACTACGCTATTGAGGAATTCAACTGTCAAATTTTTAATATTTTTAACGTTTTGTTCGGGAATCAAACTTGGGTCCTTTGAATTGCAGTCACAGACGCTAGCCACTGCGCTACTAGGAAACTCGGCAATTCACTTCTTAGTATTTTTAACGTTTACATCGCGTTTTGGTCGCGGGAATTGAATTTTTTGAATTACAGTCTCGGATGTTAATCACCGTACTATTAGAAAACCCCGGAAATTGAACTTGTATAATCTGTATAATTGGCTAACTGCAGCTGTCTGGATCATATATCCGAGTTTATTTTTGTTTTACGGCGATTTTGGTTTTACGAGAAAATCCCTTTGAAACGGATACGACAAGTTTGTTCCTTGAAACATAATCATTGCCCCAGGCAAATGTCTTTGATCCATTCATAAAACCGATTCGCTTCGTTTTGTAAATCTTCGATTTCTTTGGTTTTTTAAAAAAAGATTTATTTTTTCGAAAAAGATTTATTTTTTCAAAAATCGAAAAATGTCGTCTTCGGGAGGTTTCTGGATTACAGCCATTGAATAAAATTAAACAATGTTAAAGGAGATTTTCGAACATTTTGAAAATGTATAAAAATAAATTTTTTCGGATTCTCGGTCTCGACTGGAAAGTTCTAGAAATTCGTGTTGAGACATTTTTCGACAGATATTTATTTTTTTGAAGTAGTGTTATTTTCGAACTTTTTGAAAATGTATAAAAATAAATTTTTTCGGATTCTCGGTCTCGACTGGAAAATTCCACAAATTCGTGTCAAGACATTTCTTTGGATTTTTACCGTATATATTTCATTTTTCTACAATAATACGATTTTAAATTTTTATAGAATTCTGTAAATGCAAAATTTCTGATTTTCTGGTCTCGACTGGAAAATTCTTTTTGAGACTTTTTTGAAACTTTATGACAGACGTTTATTTCTTTTTTAGGGTGATTTTACAGTAAAAATTGCCACATCCCATTTTCCTTGTCAAAACGACCGTCAATCCAGGAGTGCCCGAGTCAATCAGCCAGTTTTGTCTCTTTGATGGGCGCTTCTCCTTTGATGTCCCAACTAGCCCCGATTGATCGAATTTCCTTCACGTTTTTAAATTAAATGATTTTCTTTGAAAAATCTGCCAAATTAACCAAATTTGTCTTTTTCGAAAATGTCAAGTTCCATTTTCTCCAAAATAATGACCGTGAATTTTTTTTTCAAGGACTAATATCTTTTAAAATTTAGTACGAGATTTCGAAAATTCCGAAAATCTCATGGAATCTTCGAAGATACTGTAGAAACCTAAAAGTAACATCCAAAACTAAGAATTCTAGAATTTTCTAAAATTCGAAAAATTCTCGTCGGGACCATTTTTGTAGAAGATGTTATTTTTGATTTTATAAAATAATTTTTTAATATTTCTAAAATCTTTCAAAATTTATTGGAAATTTGAAACTAACATCCAAAATTAAGAATTTTAAAATTTTCTAAAAATTCGCTTCGGGACCATTTCATGGAAGAACTTATTTCTAATTTTTTGAAAGAATCTTTTTGAAAATTTTAAAATCCTCCAGAATCCAATTGAAGCTTCTGAAACTTTGAATTTTTCAATTTTTTAAAAATTTTATAAATTCTCGTCGGGACCATTTCGTGGAAAATGTTATTTTTGATTTTATAAAATAATTTTTTAATATTTCTAAAACCTTTCAAAATTGATTTGAACTTTCTAAAACTTTAAATTTTTCAATTTTTTAAAAATTTTATAAATTCTCGTCGGGACCATTTTTGTAGAAAATGTTATTTTTGATTTTATAAAATAATTTTTTAATATTTCTAAAATCTTCCAGAATCCAATTGAAGCTTCTGAAACTTTAAATTTTTCAATTTTTTAAAAATTTTATAAATTTTTGTCAATAAAATTTTGCAGAAAAAATCACTTTCAATTTTTTCCAAATAATGGGATTTTTTATCCTGTTTTGTTCTAGTCGTGTTTGTGGAGGATCTCGAGTGGATCTAGGACCTTCCTTTGATTCCATGACGTGCGAGTTTCTACTTGGATCAAATGTCCGTCTTTTGTCGAGGTCCCGGATATCGAGTGTTCTTCCTTGACAAACCTCTTGAAGCCGAAATTTAAAAATGTTTTATTTTTACTTTTTAAATAAAAAGAAACTTGTCTGGTCAATTGTTCAGTTCTTTTATTTTCTTAAAAATTCTCTATTTTTATTATTTTAAAAAAATTTTCTATTTTTATTTTTTTTTTAAATTCTCTATTTTTATTTTTTTTTTTAAATTCACTATTTTTATTATTTTTTTAAAAAATAAATGGAATTTGATAGGGTAATGTTAAGTTTCTTGATTTTTAAATTTTTTATTTAAAAATACTTTTTATAAAAAAAGAATTTTGAAAAATTAAAATACTTTGAAAATTAAATTTTTTAAAAATATTTTTTTTAAATGTTTCAAAAATTTTGAATAATTAATTTTTTAATTTTTTAAATTTTTTTTAAATAAAAATTTTTTCCTATTTTAAAATAAAAAAAAACTTGACTGGTCAATTGTTAAATCCTTTATTTTTTATTTTTCTTATTTAAAAATATTTTTTTAAAATGAAAAGGACTTGACTGGTAAGTATCTAAGTCCTCAAAATTTTTATATTAAAAAACATCTTATTTTTTATTTTCGAAAAATTTTCTAAATTTAAATTTTTATTTTAAAAATTAATTTTTGTAGATTTTTAAATTAAAAAAAATAAAATAATAAACAATTTTTTATTTAAAAATTAATTTTATTTTTTATATAAAAAGTGAAAAAAATTAATTTTTGTTAATTTTTAAAAATACAATAATAAACAATTTTTTATTTAAAGATTTGTTTTATTTTTTATATAAAAAGTGAAAAAAAATTTATTTTTGTAAATTTTTAAAAATACAATAATAAACAATTTTATTTTTTTTTATTTAAAAATTAATTTTATTTTTTATTTAAAAAGTGGAAAAAAAAATTATTTTTGTTAATTTTTAAAAATACAATAATAAACAATTTTTTATTTAAAAATTAATTTTATTTTTTATTTAAAAAGTGAAAAAAAAATTATTTTTGTTAATTTTTAAAAATACAATAATAAACATAATTATTGATTTTTTCTCAGATCGAAAGTATTGTACGAAAGGGAGTAATCTCGGTTTCCATCTTTCTCGGAGGATTGTCTGTTCTGCTTCTGGTTGTTGAGAACAAGAGGGCCGAGACAAAAACGTGAACTTGGACTCTAGCTTTTTGCGCAGTTCTTAAAAATCTTAAATCTATTCCAATTTCGTTGTTTTTACTTTTAAACAAATTTCCAATTTTCAAACATTTATTTTCTTAAAAATGAAAAATCTTCGAAAATCTAAAATTTAAAAAAAATCAAAAATCCTCGAAATTTTAAAATTTAAAAAAATCAAAAATCTTCGAAAATTTAAAAATTTAAAAAAATCAAAAATCTTCGAAAATTTAAAATTTAAAAAAAAATCAAAAATCTTTGAAATTTTAAAAATTAAATATTTAAAAATTTTTTATTTTTTAAATTTATTTAAAATTAAATATTTTAAAAATTTTTTATTTTTTTTTTAAATCTTTGGAAATTTTTATTTTAATTTTTCTAGATTTTTTAAAATTAAATATTTTTGAAAGTTTTTATTTTTTTTAGATTTTTTAAAATTAAACATCTTTGAAAATTTAAATTTTAATTTTTCTAGAGGCAATCAGTCAAGTGTCGATTGCAGAAAGTCGGACTAGTGCGCGGAGGAAAAACTGGCAAGGACAATGGTTTTTCAATTCGAAAACAAGACAGTCAAATTCGAAAATCGGAGGTCGTGTTTCTCCGATTAATCTTTATTTTTCTTGTCCCGACCCGATTTCCTTGTTTTTTGGCTGGACTTCTATCCAAGATTCCGAAACTGAAAATTTTATAAAAATTCTAAAAATTTGAATATCGTTCAAAAAATTTTGAAAAATTTCAAAGTTTTTAAAAAATTTAATTTTTAATTTTTAATTCTTAAAATCATGAATTTTAATTGGCATTTGTTCACTTTTCGCCAAAAATTCAAATTTGGCAAAATTAACACTTTGCCAAAAATTTTTTTTGAATTTTTTGAAATTATAATTTTTTAGAATTTAATGAAATTTTTAAATTTAATATTTTTTATTTAAAATTCTGGAAATTTCTAAAAAGTTTTATAAATTTATTTTGGGATAATTTTGAAAAAATTAAATTTTTTTACAACTTGATTTTTTTTCTCGACCTGAAATTCCATTGATTATCAAAACTGTCCCAAAGTGAAAATTTCCACTTGACAAGAACTCGTAAGAAGCTTCAAAAATGACAGTCGATTATTATTTGTTCTGAGTCAAACCCGGCTGTTGCAATTTGCTCAAGTCACTCAAGAGCAAATCAAGCAAATGCTGACGTCGGCCTTCGGGCACAGCTGACATCCGCTTTTTGTTGTTTTGTCGATCCGGCGACTCCCTCGCCGATAAATCCCCTTTCCATTCGAGATGTAATTATCCCAATCCACTCGATTTATATTTCAATAACTTTGGCAACTTTTTCGATTAATTGCTTTTTTGTTTTTTTTTAAATTTTTAAAATTTTATTTTTGAAGAAATTTTTGGATTACGGTATTCGAATAAGACTACAGAATCCCCTATGAGGTTTCTGAAGTTCACAAAAGCAGTTAGATACTTTTGGAGTTTTTAAAAATTACTTAAAAACGAAATTTTTAATTTTTTGGTCCTGAGTGGAAAATTTTAAAAATTCTCGTCGAGACCATTTTTTTGGAATTTTATAAAGAAAAATTTCTTATTTCCTGAAATAGTGAGATTAGATATTCTTAGAATTACTTAAAAACGAAATTTTCAATTTTTGGTCCTGAGTGGAAAATTCTAAAAATTCTCGTCGAGACCATTTTTTTGGAATTTTATTATATATTTAGTTTTTAATGATAATATAACTCCAGAATCTTGTAAAATCACCTAGACTTGAAATTTTACACTTTTTGGTCCCGAGTGGAAAATTTTAAAAATTCGCTTCAAGACCATTTTTTTGAAAATTTTAATTTTTTTGGTAATTTTTATTTTTAAAAATAATTTTGTAAATTTTACTTTTTTTAATTGTTCAATTAAGTTTTTTTAAATCCAAACTTATCAGTTCCACATTCCGACCGGACGGATATGACTCGCGGCTGTGAAATAAAAAAAACTTGGCAAAGTTATTTTTTTTTTCAAGATTGATTGGCCCAATTTCTGTCATTGATTTTTCTGAAGAGAAAACTTGGTGTCTTCAGAATCCTTGATTCGTCCCAAATACGCGATTAGCCCAATTTTTCGAAAAAGAAAAAAATTTACTAAAATTTGAAGCTTCAAAAATCCAGAATCCAGTTGAAAATTCTGGAATTTTAGAAAACTGAAGAATTTAGAAAAACTTAGAAAATTAGAAAATTTAAAAATTAGAAAATTTAAAAATTAGAAAATTTAGAAAATTTAGAAAATTAGAAAAATTAGAAAATTAGAAAATTAGAAAATTTAGAAAATTTAGAAAATTAGAAAATTAGAAAATTAGAAAATTAGAAAATTTGATGAAAACTTCTGAAATTTGGAATTTTGAAAGTTTATAGGATTTTTGAAATTTTTCATAATTATATAAATTTTAATTGGCATTTCTTCACTTTTTGCCAAAATTCGAATTTGAAGATGTTCATATTTTTCTAAAATTTTTATTTTTAAATTTTTTATTTTTTATTTTTTAACTTTTTTTTAAATTTTGGAATATTCGTGTCGGGATAATTTTAAAAAATTTACTTTTTATGATTTTTAGAAAACATGATGTCATCCTGATTGACGGTTTTTGGGATTCTTGTCTTGAAGTGAAAAATTTTTTGAAATTAAAAACTTGACCGGTCAAGAGGAGACATGGGAAATCGGCAGTCGGCAGTCGTCGTGGGACCTTCGAAGCCGAACAAGCGGGTCGTGCCCATCAATGAACCGGGTAACAAGAAACAAAACTTTCTGTGTCTTTGTAATCTCTTCGCGAAATCCAGATTTGATCCTCAAGCACTGGCAGCCACTTGTCCTCCTCCAGTAAGTCAACGAATAAAAATAAAAAATAAAAAATTAAAATAAAAATAAAAATTAAATTTTTCGAAATTTTTAGAATCTTTAAATTTCATAGAAGTTTTCAAAATACAGTAAAAATTCTAGACTACAGTAGGAGTTTTTAGAATATAGTAGGGAATTCTACACTACAGTAAGAAATTATAGAATACAGTAGTTTTTATACTACAGTGGAAAATTCTGGACTACAGTAGGACTTTTCGGAATATAGTAGAGAATTCTAGATATTTTCGCAACAATTTTGAATTTTTGCAAAAATGTAATTTCCAGGTAGGAGGAGAGATGCCGGTGGGAGAAGCCACGATTCTGAAGGACAGACCGGCTCTGAGGCTGGACTCGAGATTGGTCTGCAAGTATGAGGTCCTTTCTGTCATCGGGAAAGGGTCCTTTTCTCAAGTCCTGAGGGTCAAACATAGGGTCACAGGGGAATACTACGCCGTCAAATTGGTGTCTTCAGATTCTGACTTCGGAGCCGTCAACAACGAGCTCTCGATTCTGTCCAGAGTCCAGCATCCGTTCGTGATAAGACTCGAGGAGGTCTTCAGGGGGGCCAGTAAGCTGTTCATCGTGATGGAGATGGCTTCTGGAGGCGAGATGTACGACAGAGTGGTCTCGAAGGGAAGATACACAGAAGCCGAGGCCAGACAAGCCGTCAGGATGCTACTCAACGGACTGGCTTACCTTCACAGTCTCAGAATCACCCACAGGGACTTGAAGCCGGAGAACCTACTGTATTCCGACCCGAGACCAGAGGCCAGACTGCTGATCACGGATTTCGGACTTGCTCACCAAGGAACCTCCTCGGGAGAGAAAATGACGGACACCTGCGGAACTCCAGAATACATCGCTCCAGAAACCCTTCTCAGAGTACCGTACACCGAAAAAGTGGACATGTGGGCAGTAGGCGTCATTACCTACATCCTGATGTCGGGAATCATGCCCTTCGACGACGACTGCAGAAGCCGACTTTACACTTCAATAATCACGGCAAATTACGTTTATTACCCCCAATATTGGTCCGGATCTGATCTGGCAAAGCAATTTGTGGATTCTCTTCTGGAAACAAATCCAGAACAACGACTGAATGCTGTAGATGCCCTCAGGCACGACTGGGTCCTTGGAGAACACCGACCTCATCTCAACGTCTCCATCAAGGCCCGGCCCGCTTCTGACTACAATTCTATGCAAAGGGTAAGTCGGAACTTCAACATTAGGGTCAGAGTTGTCGATTTCTCGAAATCTCCGAACCGAACTACACACAAACAGATAGTTCTAACGTACAAGGTACACAAATTAGCACTATATATAAGTACATTATATATCATGGACTGTATTTATATGTATCTCCCTATGATTTTATAACTCCATCTTTACATCCTTATGATTCTATATCCTATGTATAAATATATCTATACATCTATATATTTATATATATCTATATATCTATATATTTATATATATTTATATATTTATATATCTATATATTTATATATCTATATATATCTATATATTTATATATATTTATATATCTATATATCTATACATCTATATATTTATATATTTATATATATCTATATATCTATATATTTATATATCTATATCCCTACATATCTCTATATATATCTATATCCTTATATATAAACACCAACGGATAGCTTTAACATATTCGGTACATAAATTGAGTACCATATAATGTGTCCAATGCATCAGAATCGTTTTAATTTATCTGTACGTTTATACATATGCTGTTTTTTGTGTGTAATTCGGTTTGAAATCGACAACTCTGGTTAGAGCGGTATGTGTCTGGACGGAAGAGCAGCAGATGTTTCTTATATAGACTAGACAGGAAATAAAATAAACTCCAAAAATATTGTCAATTAACAGGCGAATTCGAGTTTTATCTTTCTGGACTAATTCTAAGAAATTCGACCTGATAGGAAATAAGTTAATTTAGAAGCCCTGAGGCTGATTTGGGATGAACTTCCCTAGGAGGTTCTTGTTGGATCTACAATGGGTCTTTTTAGAAGGTCCTTCTCTAGTCCAATATACTAACGACCATTCTAGGAGATTATCATCTGATCTAGTTCGAATTTTAAAAAAAGTTTTGATTTAATTAAATATAAATTTTTGTAGAGAATTTGAAATAGATGTTTTTCAAAAAATTGAAAACTATTTGGGTTTTTTAAATTTAATCTAGTTCGAATTTTAAAAAAGTTTTAATTTAATCAAATATAGATTTTTGTGGAAAATTAAAAATTATTTTTTTTTAAATTAAAAACTATTTGAATTTTTTAAATTTAATCTAGTTTGAATTTTAAAAAAATTTTAATTTAATCAAATATAAATTTTTGTGAAAAATTTGAAATAGATGTTTTTCAAAAAATTAAAAACTATTCGGATTTTTTAAATCCCAGACTAATCCTAATAGATTCAAATCTAATTTAATAAAATTTGAATAAATTAAATATTTTTATGCAATTTTTGTTTTTTTATTTTTCTTCAAAAATTCCTCAAATTTCGGAAAAACGAGATTTAATTTCTTCACGTAGAAAACTGAAAGCAATTGTTGCTGAATTTGAAACTTTTAATTGTCAGAAAATGACAAATGACTCTTCGTTCGGACTTTACACTTTTTTCCTCAGGCAAATTATTTTGGAAAATATTTTAACTTTTGTCAAATATGAAAATTTTCAGACAAAATCCACAAGATCCATCAGATCTGTCACCAGGAGTGATCACGGTCATCGGGTTGATCCTAGGGAAGTGGACAAACTGGCTCAAGACCTTCAAAGACTGGCCAAAAGTCGACAACAGCCTCAGGCTTATCAACAAACAAAACACTACGGCGTCTTTTAGTTTATTTTTTTGTACATATTACAGTAGAGGCCATCGGTCACTTGGACGTCTTTCTCAAGAATAAAAGTCATCATTTACCATTTGTTGAAATAAGGGTACTTGAGGAAACATGCCGTTGATGTACGAGATTCTTTCGACTTTTATCAAGACTCTAGGTTCATACTGTAGTTTATTTTTTCACATAAAGCTAAGAGTGAACAGACAAAAAAGTACATTAAAACGACTCTAACGTATCAGATGCATTGTATTTAATATATCGATATATGGAATACAATACTTCAGTGTTAACTTTCATATATCGATATATTGAATATAGTATATCAGATACATTGTATTTAATTTACTGATATATTGAATATAATACATAAATGTTAACTTTCATATATCGATATATTGAATATAATGTATTAGATGCATTGTATTTAATATATCGATATATTGAATACAATACATTAATGTTAACTTTCATATATCGATAGATTGAATATAGTGTATCAGATGCATTGTATTTAATTTACTGATATATTGAATATAATACATAAATGTTAAATTTCATATATCGATAGATTGAATATAGTGTATCAGATACATTGTATTTACTATATCAGATAAATCAGAACCATTTTAATGAATCTATTCATTGAATATAATGAATCAATATCAACTTAATATATCAATGTATTATATTTAATGTACTAGATAAATTAGAAAAGTTTTAATGAATCTATGCATTGAATACAATGCACCGATATTGTATCTACTATATCAGATAAATCAGAACCGTTTTGATGAATTTACACCTTATATCATGTATCTACGGTCTGTGTGCAGGAAACCAAGAAGATAGGGACTTCGTTTGGTAGAAGTTCTGTTGACATAGAAAGTTTCTCATAGGCTTTTATGAAAACTACAGATTCCTACTGTATTTTATTTTTTTCACATAAAGTTAAGACGAATGAGAAAAACCGATTTCATTTGATAAAGGTTCTATTAACTTGAAAAACTAAGTTTCTATGAAAAATAAAACTTTTAATTTAATTTTTATAAAATTGAAATAAGCAAAAAAGATAATTTGACATAAATTTTTACAATTTTATAACTTTTGGAAATTTTATAAATTTTTTTTTATAAAGAATGTTTTTAGTGTATTTTCTTATTACTGCAGATCATTCCTCTTCCACGTGCAGGTGGGATAAAAGCAGAAAGAGGAATTGACTCAGATTGATGGATGGCAGTTGGTTGAGTGATCCCGGATGTCACACTCTGCTTGTATAGCTACGAAAAATGAAGTTCAATCTGGCTGATCCCCGAGGAACTACGGATATCATAAAGGGGGTTCTTAGGGATTCCAATAATCCGGATAATTTTTTTTGAGTCTCCATAAAAATGAAAATTCTTACTGTATTAGTTGTCTTACTGTATTTGAAGCCTTATTCAAGTTTAAAAAGGACAAGTGGAGGTAGAAAGAAGGGATTCAGTTTAGTTGAAAATTTTTGATCCAATATTATGGGATATCGAGTGGTAGTTATACAGTAATAGAAAACAAGATTAATCCACCAACTAAAATATACAAATACTGTAAAAATGTTCTACTTTCGAAGTTTCAGTGATTCGGATGACTTGGAATTTTGTGGAAATTGGAAATTCATACTGTATTTAAGCAGTTAATCACGTCTGAATAAAATGAATGAAGATAAGAAAAAAGATATAGATTGATGAAAAATTCGATCCAATGTTATGGGATATCGAGTGGTAGTTATACAGTAATAGAAAACAAGATTAATCCACCAACTAAAATATACAAATATTGTAAAGATGTTCTACTTTCGAAGTTTCAGTGATTCGGATAACTCGGACTTCTGTGGAAATTGGAAATTCATACTGTATTTAAGCAGTTACGTCTGAATAAGATGAATCAGGAGCAAAGATTCAGATTTATTGATAATTTTTGAACTAACTTACGGGATGTCGGATGACACTTGTAGCCACAGAAGATAGGATTTGACGCATCTGGCTGAGCTTCAAAGAACTACAAAAATCACAAAACTTTTTGAATTTTTGCAAAGATTCTTACTGTATGGATTTTATTCTACCGTATTATTTTGGGATAAAAATAAATTCAGAATCATTAGCCGAGTGTCCGAAGCTGTCTAAGGTGCTTTGGGGGTCTACAGAATCCAACGCCGACTTCGATTTTGGCTTCTGTATCTACAGTAAGACCCATAACATCCTCCAGAATCCAGATTTTTTAAAACAAAAACATAATTTAAATTGAATTCTAAAATCCCCTGAGGCAATGACTCTGTTCTTGTGTTCTTGGCTGAATCGGAAACTTCAAATAAACAACAGAATTTGACTACAGTACTCAGGTAGGAGTTCCTTCGTCCGGAGGCCTCGCTACGTCGGGTTCGACGTCCACGGTCGGGGGTTTGAGGCTGTTCGTGTCTGGATTCTGGACTATCCGTGGAGAGGCATGGACGTAGCCTCCGTTCGCCATCGGCGTGATTTTCGGATTTTTCGGTCGAGATCTATCACAACACCAATTACAGGGAGTCGTCACCAAAGTCCTTAAAAATTAACATTAATATATAAAAATCTACAAAATTAATAAAAAATAAAAATAATAAAATTAATAAAAATATTATAATTAATAAAATTATTAAAATTTATAAAAATATAAAAATTATAAAAATTAATAAAATTATAAAAATATTAAAATATTAAAATTTATAAAAGTATTAAAATTATAAATATTTTAATATTTATAAAAATTGTAAAATTTATAAAAATAATAAACATTATAAAATTATAAAAATTAATAAAAATCTACAAAATTAATAAAAAATAAAAATATAAAATTTATAAAATTATAAAAATTTATAAAAATATAAAAATAATAAAATTATAAAAATTTATAAAAATATAAAAATTATAAAAATTATAAAAATTTATAAAAATTGTAAAATTTATAAAAATAATAAAAATTATAAAATTATAAAAATTAATAAAAACCTACAAAATTAATAAAAAATAAAAATATAAAATTTATAAAATTATAAAATTATAAAAATATAAAAATAATAAAAATAATAAAAATTTATAAAAATATAAAAATAATAAAAATTATAATATTTATAAAAGTTTATAAAAATTATAAATATTTTAATATTTGTAAAAATTATGAAATTTATAAAAAATTACTTATAAATTTTAATAAAATTATAAAATTTATGAAATTGTTGTGAAATTTAGAAATATATTTTTAGAAAATTTTAGTTTTTGATTTTGGAAATTTCAAAAATAATTTTTTGAATTTCTTAAAATTTTAATATCATAAAAAACAAACCAAATAATATGCCCTACGGCGAACCAGAGGGCGAGGTTATATCCGATGTTGCTGAGTAGTTGGTAGAAGTTGGGATTTCTGGATTCCACGACGCTGGTGCCCATGTAGGAACTGTAAACTACAGTAAACTGAGATACATAGTCCTGAAAAAAAATAAAATTAATAAAATATTGAATAATTTACTTTTTAGAGAAATTTATTTTTGATTAAGTTAGAATTTTTTGGAAATACCAATGCCAAACTGAAATAGGACGTCGACACAGCCGAAGATGGCAATAGTGGAGAACGGCAAATGAATCATCAAGGCAAAAAAGACAAGCGGACTTCTACGTTTCACTATTAATCTGCCTAATTCGTGTTTTGTATTTACCGTAATTATATAATGCTCCAATTAATCGTAGTGTATAGTGTACAATTTATAATGTTTTATATATTATATATTACATGTTATGTCTTACGTCTTACGTCTTATATCTTATATATTATATATTATATCTTATATATTATATATTATGTCTTACGTCTTATATCTTACGTCTTACGTCTTACGTTTTATGTCTTACGTCTTATATATTATGTTTTATATCTTGCTTTGCTGCGGTTGTTATAATTATCAATTTCTTTGACTTAATTACCCAAGTTTGAGCAATAAAGAGACCGATACTAATTAGTAGTAAGGAGGATTACTACGTTTAGGATTTTTTAAAAAGATTTAGAAATTTCTAGAATGGTCGTTAGTATATTGGACCAGAGAAGGACCTTCTAAAAAGACCCATTGTAGATCCAACAAGAACCTCCTAGGGAAGTTCATCCCAGATCAGCCTCAGGGCTTCTAAAGTTATTTTTGTAGAGCAGGCTAGATTTGTCAGAACTAATCCAGGAACTTTGAAAATTATCTTCTTAGTTAATTTTTAAAACTTTTTTAGTTTCTTTACACAAAAAAGCGTAACTTTTGGTACAGTAACAAATGCAAATCATCACTATTAAGTTTTATTTTTTACAAATATTTGAAAAATGTAACGATTATGTTTCATTTCGCAATTGTTACAAAACCAAAAGTTACGCTTTTTTAGGTGTATACTGTATAAAAAATATTTCTTATTTCTTCCTCTACTTACTACTTAACGTTAGGATTTAACACTGTTATATCTGTCATCTCGAGTGACCCATGTCTAGATGAGAAGGAAAAGTAGTATAGAAAAGGTTTACTAAATAAATGCCTCAGGCACAATACAAAACCACTGTCGGACTCGACATAAACAACGACTGTTAACTTCCCACCAAGAGGAACTGTATGTTCTCTTGTCAGTGTTAAGGAAATCCGTTCGGGACCAAGCACTTTCTTTGTTGAGAAAATCCATTCGAGACTAAATGATTCCTGTCGGTGTTAAAGAAATCCGTTCGGGACCAAGCGCTCTCTTTGTTGAGAAAATCTGTTCGAGACTAAACGATTCCTGTCGGTGTTAAAGAAATCCGTTCGGGACCAAGTACTCCCTCTCTATGTTAAGAAAATCCGTTCGGGACCAAGTACTCCCTATCGGTGTTAAGAAAATCCGTTCGGGACCAAGTACTCCCTCTCTATATTAAGAAAATCCGTTCGGGACTAAACGATCCCTGTCGGTTGCATTCCCTATTAAGGATTGTTGCCTGATTTAAAAAATATAAATAAAATCGACTAAAAACTCACAGGAGTATTACGGTATTCTGCGGGGAGTTCTGCTTTTTCGACTTCTCCGGGGTACTCGATCAGTTGACAAGGAGTATGGGAGTTTTTTCTACAGTAATTGACAGCATCTTGAACTTGGTTCGGATCTGATGTTCTTATTGGATTATCCCAATTTTCAGGAAGAACGTAAAATAAAAATTTTTTCGCACAAGATTCGTAAATTGCGACGGAACAAGCGGCTGATTGGTTTAGTTCCTGAGCCAATTGTCCGTATTTATTCAAATTTAGACTCATGAAACTGGCAAATACAGGAGAACATCCACAATATCTCGTTACTTGTTGGATCAAACAAGTGACAAGACTGTTGGATGTCCTGGAGGCTTCGCGATCGACGGGTTCGGCTTGTCCCCAGTAGACCCCGCAGTTGAGTCTTCTCAAATCGGATCTGTATTGTTTTTTCACAGACATCCTTGTCCATTGTTTATCCAACACGGTTATCGGTTTTGGAAGTTCGGAAGCGATCCTCGAGGCTTCCATCGAGTTGTTCATCAAGTACACATCGATCCCGGGATGAACGGTGATGTTGTCTTCCATGTGGAAGGAATTCTGAGTTATTCTAAAAGTTATAGAAAATCCATAAGTGACGTCAATCTCGGATTGGACCATTTTTTCGTTGTCGAAGACCCAACAGATGCCCCTCAAGGTCCCGACGTAGGGCTTGATGAACTGGCAGCAGTCAAAAGAAGACATAGACTGGCCCGCAAAAGAACAACTATTAACGACATCCTGACATTGGTGCATAATTTGCTCCAATCTCGGGACCCTGTTTCCCGAGGGGAAAGTCGATTGGACGACCTGATCGGCTTGGGTCTGTTCCGCCGACGAAAGCGGGATAAATCCCGGAGAACTGGAGTAAGACACATCCAGCCATTGTCTCAGGTACCTAAAATCAGTCAATATTAACTTAAAAAACGATAATTAATTTCTGAGGTATATTTTACCAAAGTCGACAGAATTGCAAGTCAAAATTTTTTTCTTGTCAGGACCATTTTAAACATTTTTGAAAAATATAATAAAAATTTACAAATTTTATCAAAAATGATTTTTGATTCATTTTTCGATCATAAAATTAGTCAATACTTCTTGATTCTACAGTAACCAAGGTCATAATCTCAGAATTAATCAAGTATCATTCGTGTCGAGACCATTTTAAACATTTTTGAAAAATATAATAAAAATTTACAAATTTTACCAAAAATGGTTTTTGATTCATTTTTGGTCATAAAATTAATCAATAGTCCTTGGATATACGGTAGTTAAATTAATAATCGAAAATGAATCAAGTATCATTCGTGTCGGGACCGTTTTAAACATTTTTTTAAAAAAAATTGAATAAAAATTTACAAATTTTACCAAAAATAATTTTTAATTTTTACTGTAAATTTAACTATTAATTTTTAATTTTAAAATTACCTTAAAATATAGGCTTGATTTAAGTTGGAATTGATAGAATTTATTCCGGCTTGGTTATACGGTATTTTGTTACAAATTACAACACTCGGAAGGATTAACTGGGATAATTGATACTTTGTGATTTCTGTTCGATCTGATTGCTCAAAATAAAGAAATATATACATCAAACTGTGTCCCACAAATAATATAATACAAGCAGCGGCCAAAAGGATAAAAAACAAGCCCCTCGTGCAGGTCAAACACGACGGCATCTGAAAATCACAATATTAAAAAAATAAAATTAATTAAAAAATTAAAATATTTAAAAAAATTAAAATATTTAAAAAATAAAATTAATTAGAAATTAAAATATGTTAAAAAAATAAAATTAATTAAAAATTAAAATATTTAAAAAATAAAATATTTAAAAAATTACAATATTTAAAAAAATAAAATTAATTAAAATATTAAAATATTAAAAAAATTAAAATATTAAAAAATAAAATTAATTAAAAATTAAAATACTGAAAAATTAAAATATTTTAAAAATAAAAATTGTCTCGAAAGAAATTTTTAGGATTTTTGGATTTCGATGATTTTGAGAGGTTTCAAAAGCTTCTGTGAAATTTTAAAATTTTTAGAATACTGTAATGGGTTCAGGAAGGCTTCGGAAGACTGTAATTTTGTCATTTTGAAAATTTTCGAAATATTGTAATGAATACTGGAAAATTCCATAAATCTCCAGAAGCTTCTGTGAAAATTTAAAATTTTCAAAATACTGTAATTGATTTCAAAAAATTCCATAAATCTTCGCAAATTTTTATAAAATTCAAAAAATAATTTTTGGCAAAGTGTGAATTTTGCCAAATTTGAATTTTTGGCGAAAAGTGAACAAATGCCAATTAAAATTTATGATTTTCAAAATTAAAATCAATTTTTTAAAATTTCAGATGTTGATTTTAATTTTTTTTCATTATTTCGAAATTTGATTTTTTTAAAATTTTCATAATTTTTATTTAATTTTTGAAAATCATAAATATTTTCACGAGATTTTTATAAACATAATTTCCTGAGGATATTTCGTAAGACCAGGCCCTAAGGGCAGGTTTCCTTCGATGACGACAAAATTGTTTTTTTGACAAAAATGACCAGGCCGTGCCAGGACCACCAACTTCAAAAAAACCAAAAAAACAAAAAAATCGGAGGAATGACTGATTTGAGACCAGGAAAAAAATAAATTTATCTCAAAAATACATTATTAAATTATTTAAAAAAATACAGTAATTTAAAGTCTTATAAAAATAAAATTTTCAAAAATAAAAAAATTTTTAAATATAAAAAAATTTTTAAATATAAATTTTCGAAATTTTTTATTTAAGATAATTAATCTGAAATTTTTGAAGAAATTCTAAAAATTCAGAAAATTTCCAAAATATCAGAATTTTTTATTAAATTTCAAAAATTAGAAAAAATTATTTTTATTAAATTCTTCGAATATGGATTTTCGAAATTTTTTATTTAAGATATTTAAAATTTTTGAAAAAATTCTAAAAAATCCAAAATTATAATTTAAAAATAAAACAATTTTTAATTTTTAAAATTAAATTTAAATTTTCGCTAAATTTAAAAATTTTTTATTTTAAATATTTTCAAAAAAATTGAATAAAAATTCGATGAATAAAAAACAATAAAAATGAAGATCTTAAAGGATTATCTTTATCTCTCAAAAACAATAAATTGAGATTCATAAAGTCAATCCGGGGATAAACGGTCTCTCAGACAACTCGCAGAAGCCTCCTCTGGCCAGTGGCCATGCCGGAAGCCGGCCGGAATCGTTTCCTCGGCAACAACTCGAAATCCAAAAAAGTTCCTTTCTAGGACAATCAAATTTTTCAAAAAAAGTGTTTTTCAAAAAAAAAAATAAATTTCAAATTTCAAAAATTAAAAATGTTTTTTCAAAAAAACAAATAAATTTCAAATTTTAAAAATTAAAAAAATGTTTTTCAAAAAAAATAAATTTCAAATTTTTCTTAAAAATTGAAAAAAAACGTTTTTCTGGAAATTTTATAAACTTTTTGAAAAATTTTTAAACATTTTTAAAAATTTCGAAATTTAAATTTCTTCAAAAATTTTATTTTTAAACTTTTTTTAAATTTTAAAATTTCTTCAAAAATTCTATTTTAAAACTTTTTTAAATTTAAATTTCTTCAAAAATTCTATTTTAAAACTTTTAAAATTTCTTGACCGGATACCGCGTGCAATTTTCAAAAACTTATCCACTTTACGATACTTTATTACTTTAAGCTAGACTAAAATTATCCAAAATTTCCCATACTTTCAAAGGTTGTAATCCTTCATTACGATTTCGAAATTCAGAAACCTGTAATCCCATTTCCTTGACCATTCAAGGATTAAAACTGGTCATTAGCCATATTTTCCCTTGACATTCATAACTAGTACAAAATTACTTTATTTCAAAACTACAAAATTTCACAAAATTCCAAACACAGAATAATTAAATAACTCTGGAGAACAGGACAATACCCGACGATCCCAAAAAACAACTTTAAAAAAAAATAAAAAATGGCAAAAAGGCAAGAAATTATTGAGCACCAATGTTAACCTTCGTCAGGAATTTTTTAAAATATCATTTAGTAACAGCAAAGACATCGAATCAAGTTGACAATAATAGAAAGAATAACCAAAATCGTCATAACACCAAGGACAACAATAACCCAATCTTGAAGACGGAAACAACAATTCGAATTAAGTTCACCACAACATTTAAAATAATATAATGGAGTTTCTTCAGGACAAGCAGAACCAACAACCGGTAATGGACAAGCCAAAGCACTCTTCCTTAAAAAATAATATTAAATTAAATTTTTCCAATTTACAAATTACCTGAGTTCAGAAATACGGATACTTTTTACTTCATCCCAAATATTTGAAACTTCGTCATCATTAGGTCCTGCAGAAACGTTCGAAACCAAGGCAAAAACGACGAAAATCAGACCAAATCCCATCAACTTGAAAAAAGTCATTGTTTTCTTGCCGGAAAATTTAAAAAACCTAAAAAATTAAATCAAAACAGTACAATTTCAAAAGTAATAAATCTTATTTAAAATGTAAACATAACTAATCCAGATAAAAAAAGTCAAAAACGATCGACAAAATCCTAAAAACAAACAAATCAAGGATCAAATACAAATTCAACAAAAAAAGTGTAAAATTCTAAAAATTTTAAAAAAAACCAAAAGTCATTCTGGCAAAAAATAATCGGAAACCAGAAAATTTTTCTTTTTAAATTAAAAAATTAATCTCTTACGACTTATCTTGAAAAACTTCAAAAAAATCAATATAAAACATCTTCTAGATGCACATACTAGGTCATGAACGAAGACCGGCGAAGAAAACACTAAAGAAGGAAACGATCGAATCCTGTTGCGCAATCTCGGACTGATGAAAATTGTTCTTTTCCCTCTTATTAGACGGCAATTTAAATATAAAAAAACCAATACACAATAAATAAAAAAATTCCCCTATTTTTACAATTCATTTTTTTTTCGCATAATTTAATTTAAAAAATATATTTTCCAATATCCCAAAATTTCGAATAAAGATTGTTTTTTCTAAAAAAACGATGCAGCTGTTCAAGAAAAAAAAGGATTTACTAGCAGAAAGGATATCGTTAAACTCATAAATCCCAATCGCGCGTATGGGGACAATGACCAGTGACCCAGTCCTCGGGGAATGAAAGTTGCCTGGCTTTTGTTTCTAAATATCTAATGGACTAATTGACAATTGGAAACCAGTCAACACATGCGATTTGAGAAACGTTCTAGTTAGTTAAAAAATTTTTTGCAATTCAAAAACAACTTTTTTGAACACTACAGTTTTTCCACTTTTAATCCTAAAAAGAGTAGATTAAATATTGAAGGATAAATGAAAAAATGACTACGGAAAACGGTTATTTTTGGTCGTCACATGAGGTTCTGAAGAGTCTAAAATTACATCTCGTTTTTATGAATCTAAAAAAGTTTTCCGAGCGTTCTATCAAGCACTTCAGAGTTAAAAAAGTACGAAATTAAAAATATAAAGGGATCTGAAGAGCTAATTGAATAACCAACGCACATCGGGGCTTCGGTTTGGTCCTAGGGATTTCATATATTGAATCCAAATTAAATAAGAAAAAAATTAATTACATTCAAACACGATAAAAATCACAGGAAAATAAATTCTTAAAAAGACTTAATTTGACGGTTTCATGTATAAAATTAAAATTAAAAAATTACATCCAAGCACGATAAAAAATCAGAGGAAATTGAAATTCCTAAGTGGTCCAAGTTTCATATATGAAATCCAAATTAAATAAGAAAAAAATTAATTACATTCAAACCAAATTTAAAAATCAAAGAAAAATAACTTCAAAAATGGCCTAATTTTGGGGTTCCATATATGGGATCTAATTAAAACATAAAAATAAAACTATAAAAACACGATTTTTAAAAATGTTTTAAAATCAAAGAAAAATAACTTCAAAAGTGGCCTAATTTTGGGGTTCCATATATGGGATCTAATTAAAACATAAAAAGAAAACTAAAAAAACACGATTTTTAAAAATGTTTTAAAATCAAAGAAAAATAACTTCAAAAGTGGCCTAATTTTGGAGTTCGATATATGAAATTCAACTAAAACATAAAAATAAACCGGAAAAAACGATTATATTCAAAGACAAAAATCAAAGAAAATTAAATTTTCAGAAATGACCTAATTTGAAATTCCGACGATCCACTGAAACAGAATCCGCGTCCTAACACTGATCCAATTTTCACATTTACCCAAAATCGTCGAAATTGAAAAGATTCAAACAGACCTGTGATCTTTTCCTACGATTTCTGGGAAAATGTGAAATGTAAAGGAGATCCAAACAAAGAAACGAATGAGAATTACACGGACGATCGATCCTTTCAACTCTCCGCAAAGAGAGCGACGGTCAGAAATTTCAAAAATTTTCGTAAAATGCCAGTCAAGTCCATGAAAGAAAGGGAAAAGACAGTCTAAAGAAAAGTCAAAAATGACTCAGAGGCATTCCAAATTTGTTGAGCTTTTTTCGCGAAAAGTTTAGGAAAATTTCCATATATTGAAAATAAAAATATCGTCGAAACGAAAGTTAAAAGTGATGCAGAGGTATTTGTTAAGCATTGAAGGGTTTTCCAGGAAGTTTTTGATATATGAAAAATTGATGTTTCATCAGAAGAAAGGTCGAGGATGATTCAGGAACGTTCATTGATCAGTTGGGAGTTTTCCAGGAAGTTGTTGATATATCAAAAGTGAGTATATCGTCAAAAGGAAGATGATTTAGAAACATTTATTAATTATTGGAAATTTTCTAAGAAATTTAGAAAATTTTCGATATATGAAAACAAATGTTGTCAGAAGAAAGCTCAAAGATGATCCAGAGGTATTCATTCATTATTGCCAAGTTTAGACAAGATTTAGGGGTATTTTCGATATATGAAAACAGATATGTCGTCAGAAGAGAGCTCAAAGATGATCCAGAAGTCTTCACAACCCGTGAAAACTTTTTGGAAGATTTAGAAATATTTTTGATATATGTAAAACAAACACCTCATCAGGAACGTTGACAGTGAATCAGAAAAATTCAAAATTTTTAGAAACTTGTTCAAGTTTGGGACTACTTCGACGCGCCGAAAATCGTCACATCATCGTCATCGAAAAACTCCGACAATAATTTAGGGACGTTCACAATCGTTGAAAACTTGTTTAGAAAGTTTAGGAATATTTCGATATATGAAAAATGGATATAACTCAAATTGGAGACGAATTTTGGAAAAACAATTTCCGATCGCGGATCAGGGAGATTTGAACGTTTCGCATCAACGAAAAAGAGCCGGTTCGGAATCCGACTACGCCCAAAAATGGTCAGCTGAAACGTTTCCGGTTATGTCGGATAAACTTTGAATTTCAAGGAATCAGTATTAAAATTCCAAAAATCAATTATTACTTTTTTTAGTTTCTTGGTACTGAATCGTTCGCCGAATATTTTCGTTTTTCTCAAGGCAATCGTTGTTTTCAAGATCGATATCGCTTGGATAGTGGTAGATTTAGTTTTCGGCGTTCTTGAAAGTAAGTTTAGTAACTTTGGAGTAGAGTTATGTGGTGTTAGAAAAAATCCTTAGATTTCGAAACCAGCTCCTGTGTTGTAAAAACCGAGTTTCTTCTGGTTATAATAGGATTATATGGTTCTGAAATTGCATTTCTTGATTTCGGAATTAGATTCTTTGGTATGGAAATAAGATGTTTGGTTTTCGATATTGGGTTTCTTGGTGTCAGAATAGAGTTCTTTATTGTTAAAATCGAGTTTTCTGATCTTGAAATAGTGTTCCGTGATATATCAATAAAGTTCCTTTTCTTCATAATTAAGTTCTCTGACTTTGAAATTAAATTCTACAACGTTGAATTTGTGTTTTGTGATGTTAGAAAAAATTCTCAAATGTTGAAGTTATATTCCGTGATATATCAATAAAGTTTCCTACTTTTCGTAACTGAGTTTTCTGACTTTGAATTTGTGTTCTGTGTTGTAGCAATAAAGTTCCTTTTCTTCGTAACTGATTTCTCTGATGTTGAAATAGGATTCTTTGGTTTTGAAATCGGGTTCCATGACGTTGGAAGAGAATTTCCTGAAGTCGAAATTGAGTTCCGTGTTGCAGCAATAAAGTTCTTCTTCGTCGTAATAGGATTCTTCGATGTTGAGATCTCGTTCCAAGTCGTCGTAATAGGATTCTGCGATGTTAAGATCTCGTTCCGCGTCGTCGTAATAGGATTCTCCGATGTTGAGATCTCGTTCCAAGTTGTCGTAATAGGGTTCTGCGATGCTGAAGTCGAATTGGTTCTTCTCTTAATCAAGTTCTGTGATGTCGAAATCTGGTTTCTTCTCGTCAGAATCGGATTATGTTTTTTTGGAGTAAATCTACTTTGATTTTTTGCTGTACTTGCTACAGTAGGTTTGGTGTAGTTTCTGAATCCTTAATTTATTAAAAATGTAAAAAGAAAACCCACGGAATTGACCTGGACGGAATCACGGTGACCTCAGCAGACAACATGAACGAAAACGGACAAATCGCCGTTGGGAAATTCGACAAAAAAGAAATCTGACGATCAGAAATCGATTTGGAAGGATTTTTGAAGTTTTTTAAAGAAGACTTAACCGGATCCAGAAGTTTTGGAGTAGAATGTTCGTAGTCGAAATCCTCAGAAGCCGGAGTTGCATTACCGTAGACCGGACCCTCGGCCTTCTGGAGAAATGAACGACGGATTCCGAGGACGGATTTTAGTTCTTCCATCATTTCTGTTTCTTGTTCAATTCGAATTTGACGTTCTTCAGAAGTCCAATTTTGCAAAAAAAAAGGAAAATAAAAATCAGAACGAGATTCTGAATTCTTCCTTCCGACGTCAACTCCACAAATTCGAGCTTCAGAATCCTTAAAAAACGAAGGATTCCGATTTTCCTTTTTTAAAATTGAAAACTTTCTTTGAAAATCAGTATTCAAAAAAAAGCGAGAATTCTGAATTTCTGGATCATTCATCGAATAATCTTCAGAAAATTTGGTTGCTTCTCTTCGATTTTTTGAAGTTGTTTTTCTTCGATCTTCTGAAGTTGTTTTTCTTTGGTCTTCTAAAGTTATTTTTCTTCGATCTTCTGAAAATTTTTTTCTTTGATCTCCTGAAATCGTTTTTCTTTGATCTTCTGAAGTTGTTTTTCTTCGGTCTTCTGAAGTCATTTTTCTTCGATTTTCTGAAATCGTTTTTCTTTGATTTTCTGAAGTTGTTTTTCTTCTAGTTTTGGGATCGTTGATGGAAATGGAATTAAAATGAGCAACGAGGTCCTTGACGGATCCAGATTTAGCAGCGGTTTTCGTTGGGTTTTCTGCTTGAATAGGACTCGTATTTACTGTAAGTCGACGTTGGAGATCACCTGCTTCGAACACATCCACGAATGACGGCTCTGGATCGATGTAATCTTCTTCAGAAAAAAATTCCATTTCGGAAGATGGGTGATTCTTCTGGTTAATTTCAAAAAAATGCGGTTTTGAGAAATTTTTCGACGATTTTATGCAAATTAACAAAAATTGAATTTTTTATAAAAATTTCATTCATTTTTGAATAAAGTATTTGTTGGATTCGTCAGTCCAAGTGGCCCACGTACAAATAAGAAAGGTAGATATCGTAGAAAAGTTTATTTAATAAATGCCTAAGGCACAACACAAAATCTATGTCGAGTTCGACATATGCAACAAACAGATAACACTTCCCGTCAAGAAGAACTATATGTTTCCTTGACAATGTTAAGGAAATCCATTCGGGACCAAACATTTCCTTGTTTGTCCTAAAAGATTCCATTCGAGACCAAATATTCCTCTTGTTTGTTCTAAAAAAATCCGTTCGGGACCAAGCGTTCCCTTGTCGATTCTAAAAGAATCCGTTCAGGACTAAACATTCCCTTGTCGGTTCTAAAAGAATCCATTCGAGACCAAAGAATCCGTTCAGAACTAAACATTCCCTTGTTTGTCCTAAAAAAATCCGTTCAGGACTAAACATTCCCTTGTCGGTTCTAAAAGAATCCATTCGAGACCAAAGAATCCGTTCAGAACTAAACATTCCCTTGTTTGTCCTAAAAGAATCCTTTCAGAACCAGACATTCCTCTTGTTGGCCCTAAAACAATCCGTTCGAGACCAAGCGTTCCCTGTCGGTTGTGCTTCCCACTAAAAACAAAGTGCTCGATCCAATAGTATTATTGCAATTTTCTATTTTTTATTAATTTCAGAAAGTTTTAGTTTTTTATTTTTAAAGTAGAAAAAATTGAAACTTCAGAATTTGAAAACTTCCAAGTTGGTTGATATGTAAATTTTCTGCTTTAACGGAAGACCCGATTTCATAATTTTTGAAATTGCAAGTTTTTATTATATTTTTAATTTTAAAATTTTTAAAATTTTTAATTTTTAATTTTTTAATTTTTAATTTTTTAATTTTTAAATTCTTTATTTTTTATAACAATTAAAAATTTCAAAGATTTTCGTTCAATTGGTTAACAATAAAATTAGGATTTTATTTTTCCGATTGCTGAACTGGGATTTTTTGAATTTTCTCGGATTAAATAATTTTTTAAATTTTCCGTAGTTCATCAGAAAAGTAAAATTCCATTTTCTGCATTTACACTGGTGCTAATGACCGCTATTTATCGATATTTTTAAAGTTTTTTGGGAGTACTCAACCAGATAAGACCAATTTCCCCAAAGCCCCCATCCAACGCTGGTGAGTGATGCGCACTGTTATCGCCGCCACCGCTCCTGGAATTATACGGGTTTTGTATCTTAGAATAAATAGACCAGATCAAAACGACAAGTCCCGGAAGCTCTGTTTAACTTTCATATATCGATAAATTGAATATAGTATATCAGATACATTGTATTTAATATATCGATATATTGAATACAATACATTAATGTTAACTTTCATATATCGATATATTGAATATAGTGTATCAAATACATTATATTTAATATATCGATATATTAAATACAATACATCAATGTTACTTTCATATATCGATAAATTGAATATAGTGTATCAAATACTTTATATTTAATTTACTGATATATTGAATACAATACATCAATGTTAAATTTCATATATCGATATATTGAATATAGTATATCAGATACTTTATATTTAATTTACTGATATATTGAATACAATACATCAATGTTAACTTTCATATATCGATAGATTGAATAAAATACTTCAATGTTGACTTTTGAACGATGCGAACTATGATTGTCACCACCATTCCCACGATTATATAAGTTTTGTATCTTAGAATAAATAGATCAGATCGAAAAGACAAGTCCCAAAAGATCTGTTTAACTGGTTACCTCGAGTTTTATCAGACCTTCATTGAGGTGTTTAACGAGAACCAGCTCGTAATGAGACTTTTCCAATTTTCATTACTTTGATTTTAAATTTTAAATTATAAAATTAAAATAATGCAAAAAATTAAAGAAATTCAACTTCTACAACCAAGGAAAATTTAAAAAATTTCAAAATTCTTTCGTAATTTTAAAAACAATTAAAAAATCACCTAAAAGCATACTAATGGATTTGACAGGAGTATTTTCAGCAGATATTTCATAATTGAAAAATATTATTTTTTAAACAAGAAAATGGAATTTTTTAATTTTCACTTTTCGTACTGTATTTTTGTTTTCGAAAAATTGTTTTTTCGTTACTTTATTCCGAATTTCAAACTTTGGTAATTAAGCCTTATAAATGTACTGTAAAATACAAAAAAAACATAATCGGTAAATCTTTGTTAAAATTGTTAAAAATCCCTCCCCGGATCGGCGCCGTTATCTTTGTTCCGATTAGTCTGTGATTTTATAAAAATAGAAATTCACTGATGTCACTATTGAATTTAGCATATTTGATTACTCTTGTAGACATTCTTTATTTCTCTTTTATGCTCCATTTTTACTATTTTGAAGATGGCCTTAGTTGACTTCGGTTAAGGTGGTCAAGCTTATAGAAAATCAAAAACTCAATCCTCTCAGAATTCCATAGTTTTTGGTTGAAAATTTACAAGGCGTTTAAAATTTTTTCTAATAATGCTTCAGTTTTTGAAACTTTTTTTTAATGATATTTTAGTTTTTTATGCAATTTCCGATAATATTTTAGCTTTTTATGCAATTTCTGATGATATTTTAGCTTTTTCTGATAATATTTTAGCTTGTTAAATTATCTTAGGCGTCAGTTATGGCTTTTGAAGATCAATGATCGAAGGAAATTTCTAGCGATTTTTGATTTTAGATAGTTGTCCCGAACGATCAGTGAAGCTGAAATTCAGAAATTCTCAGAATTTGTCGTGTTAAGGATGAACTTTCAGATGAGCTATAAATCATATTTTAAAACGCAGTATTCGTCGCGGGAGAAAATTAGTGAAAAAAATTTATTTTTTTTTTGTTTTTCGTCTGTTGCAAGGCACACCTTTTTCGGAGTTACGTTTTTGACCGCTTTTCCTCAAAAATAAAGGTACAAAATTTTTAGAATATCATCAAATTCTGACTTGATAAAAAATGATTCATCTGTCGGACGACTTAAAGTAGATAACTTTTAAGTGAGATTTACATTTATGATAGATTGTAGTTCATATTTCTTTAATCTTTCGTTACGGGTACTTTGTCGAGCGAATAATCTGTAAAAAGAGATTTACGGAATCTATATTTCTGCTGGGCGGGACCAGGTGTAGATAATAGCGAGTCGTAATCAGAATATATAAAAACGCCAAGCTTTTTCTTTTGCAAAATTAATAATAATAATTACAAGTTTTCCCGCCCGCGTGGTTCCTTTCGTTGCGAGACCCTTCTTTCTCCGTTTTTCCTCTTTTACGTGAGGGCGAAACACGTATTTTTTGGCCTTCTCTTTATTTTTTATTCCTCTTTTTCTCTTCTTTCTCCGTTTTTCCTCTTTTACATGAGCGCGAAACACGTATTTTTTGGCTTTCTCTTTATTTTTTATTTCTCTTTTTCCCTTCTTTCTCCGTTTTTCCTCTTTTTCCCTGCTTTCTCCGTTTTTCCTTTTTTACGTGGGGGCGGGACACGTATTTTTTGGCCTTCTCTTTATTTTTTATTCCTCTTTTTCCCTGCTTTCTCCGTTTTTCCTCTTTTACATGAGCGCGAAACACGTATTTTTTGGCTTTCTCTTTATTTTTTATTTCTCTTTTTCCCTTTCTCCGTTTTTCCTCTTTTTCCCTTCTTTCTCCGTTTTTCCTCTTTTACATGAGCGCGAAACACGTATTTTTAAAATTTTCTCTTTTCCTATTCCTCTTTTTTATCTTCGATTCCGTCGACAAATCCGTTTTAGGTCCAGAAGTAACGGATTTCTTGATTAGTTCATTATTTTAGAATTTATAAGAATATTTGTTTTTTTTTCGTATTCAACAAAAACTTCTCGAATCTTCTAGAACTGAACACAAGGTCCTAGAACGAAAGTTTGAAATTGAAAATTTCGGAAACTCATATTTAGACTATTTTTCAGCAATTTTTGATTGTTTTTCTTCTTGAATTTTCGGTTTTGTTATTTTAGCCTTTCGATGATTGTTTAATTTTTGCTAATCTATGGTCTCTTAATTTATCGCCACCATGTGCTGGTATTGTTTTGTTGGATCGAGTATTCCATTCTTAAAGGGAAGCGCTTGGTCCTGAATGGATTTTTTTAGCACTGGCAAAAAGTATTCGGTCCCGAATGGATTTTCCTTAGGATCAACAAAAAGTACTTGATCTCGAACGGATTTTCCTTAGCACCGACAGGGAGCGCTTGGTCCCGAACGGATTCTTTTAGCACCAACAAGGAAACATACAGTCTCTCTTGAGAAGGAATTATTATTTATGTTTGTGACGTGTATCGAGTTTGACACAGATTTTGTATTATGCCTTGGGCTTCTGTTGAATAAACCTTTTATACGGTATATGCCTTTCTTATTTGTACGTGGGTCCCTCGGAGTAACAGATACAATATTTATTTCATTTTCAATGGCATTAATACTGTCATTTACCGCACCTTGAATTGGTTAGGAAAATATTCCTATTTAGTCTATTTTTGAACGATGGCGATTTATCAAAAGTTCATTAAGAAGTCCAAATACTATACAATCATGGTAGTTTAGATACAATGCCTGGTTTCTTAATTACTGAATTATGAACTTAAACGTTATTTGTGAGTAATTTTGTACAAAAATCATAAATTATTAATTTCATTGATTTTAAACCATGTTCCATTGGGGATATGGATCTTCGATGTTCATTATCACTTTGGAGAAATTCGAATGTAAATCACAAAGTTTTGGTCTCAATAATTTGTCCGTTAAGAAGCCTAAAATTTAAATTATTTTATATATGAAAAAAGTTAATTTTTCAAATTCAGTCTTGATGGAGGAATATCGATGAAAAATCTAGGGCGATATAATATTTTAGAAAAATTATAATTCAAAAATTGTTAAGATTAAAGATAAAAAAATAATACAAATCTTTAATTAACAAATAAGGCGCAAACAATGTGTATAATGATCACAAAAAAGAACCGCGAGTGTCGATCTTGCCCTACAGTATCCCACGCTCCCTGATATTCAGGCTATCTCTTCAGTTTTCTCTATTATAGTTTCTGTCCCAAAAAATAAAATAATATTTATTATTAATTAAATGCGGAGCAAATTCTGGAAATTTTGTCTTGAATTATTCCTCCATGTTTATCGTTATCAATTCAGCCATTCTTTTCCGCATGGTCTCCCGTTTTCGGTTGATTTCGACACTCATGCAGTCGAAGATCAATGTTTTAGAATCGCGTTTTTTTTAAATTTTTATATGATTAAATTGTTTTATTGTAAGGTATTTCCGTATTATCCATGTAAATATCAATTTGTTGATTATTTAATTCTTTTATTTTTAGATTTGACGGTAAATTTCATTAAATGTCCAAGTGAACAAAAGATGCAACGGAACTTTCGGTAAGTATTTTCAATTTTATTTTTTTATATTTTTTATAAAATTTCGTTAATTACTCTTTTCATTTTTGTAGACTACTAAGTTATCAAGAATTTTGCTATATGTTTTTGTTACAATTTTGGTGAATCATTGTTTCATTAAAAAATGAAAAATTGTCGTCTTAGAAATCGGCAAGAGTATTTCCCTAAAGTTTTGCGCATTAAGTTTATAAAGCTTAATTTTGGGGTGAGGACGATAGTCTGTGTCACATTTCGCTAATTTGCCCAAAATGGCAAACTGATTAGACTGCGGCTTTTTCGTGCTAGGACCACAGATTTTTTATTTTTTAGCATTATTTACTACTAAATCCGCTTCTTTTCGTTGTTATTTAATTATTACAACATATTCTGCAGTTTTCTCAATCTTCGTACTTACAAGTAATCATTTAGATGCATTTAAACACATTTTTAGGTAAAGTAGTAATTTCAAATAAAAATGCAAATGATATCGCGAGATATAGTTAAGTTAGATTTCAGTTTCTCAGGCTGGATTTAGGCTTGATTCTAAATTTAGGTTAAATTAGATTAGGATGTGTGCATATAACTCATAAGTACCGAAAATACTCAATATATCCAATTATTATCATAAATTTATCTGGTTGCAAAATAATAAATGCTTTGCACTAAGATTTCATATATCAATTTAAGAGTTTAGGTTAAGAATCATGTATCTAGTGATGGAACTTGATTAACTGCTAGTGAATTATGCTTAAGTTTGAATCGGAAGCTGGGAATATACAACTATGAGCTTAAATATTCTGGTTATATACTCCTATATTACTAACAAGCATTAGATAAAGTTATCAACTGTTCAGAACTACTATTCATTATCTTATTACAATAATGGCAATTGATAGATTCATGAAATTTCCTTTAAAATATTGATAAAGTACATTATGACTCATAGTTTAAGACAATTCTAATAATGCTGATGTGAAAAGTGAACCTTTTCGGTTTCTAAATGCTTTATCTATTGTAAAAAGTATTAAAAATAAATTTTTACCGGGAATTTGAAAAAAAAGTTTAAAATCATTAAAAATAAGATTTGAATGGTCCTAACACGAAAAGAGCCGCAAGTCTAATCAGTTAACCATTGTGGGCAGATCGGCGGAATGTGACAGTTTATCATTGTCGCATCTTAATTTTAATCAAATCTAACTTTTGGGAGTATTTTTTTCCAAAGTCACAAGTATACTTTTATCTGATATTATTTTTCAAAAATCTAAGTTATAAGAGAAGCCAAATAGATAGGTTCGAAAGTAATGGCTATTGCTGAGTTTGCTAAACCCAAAACCAATATCAATCTACTTTTATAATTTATGCGATTTGTTCATTGGTCTTAATTTTTTTTGCTCATTACAATAGTTTTTTGCTATATTAAAACTTACATTTTCTGACTTTGCCCCACAAATCTTGGTCCATTTCGTCTGGTTTGTTCAATATTCTCCCATCTGCCAGAAATTCAGCTAAGGATTCCTCATTGATAAATTCAAGTCTGTCTGTATAGGGCATCTTCTTTCCCCTTTCGTAGATCTCCCACACTGTCACTCCATATGCCCATATATCGCCGTTTTTAGTTACATCATCCCCTTGAATAATGTACTCGTATGCTAGGTGGGTTAGAGTTCCTCCAGCTTTCTTTTTTTCATTGGCCGAGCAAGCTAATCCAAAGTCTGAAATTTGAACCGTGTGCTGATCCTTGACTAAAATGTTGTCAGCTTTCAGATCCCTATGGATAATGTTTTTTGTATGAATGAAAATCAATCCATCCGCTATTTGTGTACAATATCGTCCTAAGAGATCAGTAGAGATAGAATTTCCTTTAGATACTAGATATCTTGTTAAATTATCAGTTCTTAATGGAAATACTAGAATAACGTTGTTGTCATTTGTGAATCCAATAAGGGGAACTATATATGGATGATTTTTTAATTTTTGTAAAGTACACAGTTCAGTGGATGGCATCTGGCCAATTTTCTGATTATCATATGGTCTTTTTTTCGGATCGTATAACTTCACAGCTACGGGAATATTTGATTTATTAAATTTCCAAGTACACTGAAATATTAACAAGAAATATTTACAAAAACTAAAATGAAAGTTACTACAGAATTTTTAAAATTTTGTACTGGATTTTTGAAGATTTCGGAACTTTCCAATGAGCTTTGGAAGATTCTGAAATCATGTGAAATTTTACAATATATTAACTAACCTTGTATACAGTTCCAAATTGACCAACTCCTAATGCTTGTTTATTATCAAGGTCCAATTCTTTTATGCCGATGTTATGAATACGGTCAGCATAATTGTCATTTTCGTTGTAATCTTCGTTTATGAAAGTTGAACAGCTTTCTGTTTTGGGTTCTTGTTGATTTTTACTTTTGTTCTTACAGTAAATACTTTTTTTTTTAAAAACAAGAATAATGATGATAGTTGTAAAAGTCAAAAAAAAGAGAAAAATTAATTTCCAATTATCCCATATATCGGGATTTTCATTTTTAAAATTATTTTTGATACATTTTTGATTAAATTCTTCTTTTGGTAATGAGAAATTTGATGGACAGAAACATTGATCATTAATGTAGTTGCATTCATCGTAACATATTAGACAGTTGTTTTCGTTTGGACCATTGCAAGTTGCGCAAGTTGGATGACATTCTACACATTGATCGTTACTGGAATAACAACCGTCACGACATACTAAAAATTTAGTTTTTAATATATTATGATAAAAATAATTGTTTTTTTTGATAATTTTTAACATGATTTGTCGTGGAATGTGAGTTTGGTTTTGATGCGAGATTTCCTCATCCATTATGTGGCAGATATTATTTAAGTTTTTTTATTGTTGTGTTTGTTTCCTGTATTAGTTTGTTGGTCTTCTAGATTTAGGCTATTTATGTTATACTGTAAGTTTACTGTACTAGGATAAAGAAGAATTGTTTTTTCTGTTTAACGATTAGGATTTTGTGGACTATTTTAGGACCTACGACAATAATTATTTAAATTCCAAAAAGAATTTATTTTTCTATTATTGAATAATAAAATACATTATTTTTGGAGATTTTTAGTTTTAATTAATGAAGTTATTAAAATGACAGTTTGTATTTTGTTTTGTATTCGTAATTACCAATACAAATAAAATTATACAATTGTATGTAATGTTATCGTTGTCCTAATTTTGGTGATGTTTTAGACAATGTAACGGTGCATTTTTAACAAAATTTACTAATTATATGGAGAAAATAATTAAATAATGAGATTTGTATTAAATTATGATTTATCAGGAATGCTCTAGATTTCGACAGTAGTGTATTTTCGGAGTTCCGTTCTAGGAATGAGTGATTGAGGCAGACGAATGTGATATTAGACGATGAAAAATAATTATTTTTATTGTTTTGTATTTTGTTTTTATTCTTGTATTGTAAAATACAATACAAATATAGAATATAATTATTTTTTTTTAATAGCTTTGTTTTAATTATTTTTGAAATTTTGCATTATGTTAATTAGTCTAAAATTATTAAATTTTAAATTACAAATTATAGAATTGAGGACATTGTAAAATCTATGTCAATTCTTAATTATTATTTTTTAAAATTACTGAAAACTTACATTGACTAGTAATTGAATTTCCGAATTGGAATAAGAATAGAAAAATAATTAATAAATTTGACATGACGTTTTTAATGTTTTCAAAATAGAGATAGAAAACTTGAATTTCAATATTGTACTGAATCCTAGAGCTTTTACAATCACGTCTTTGTTAGAAACACTGCGGTCATGGAGAAAATAGTAATTAATAAATTTTGTAAGACGTGTTCAGATTCGTACTTTTTTGAAACAGCAGAACAAGGGAAAAAGAAAGTGATAGTGATTAATGTTCTCTACCATCTTTTTTGAAATATTTAATATCGTTCATAGTCATGTGTTTTTTCGATTATATATGATAAGATAATACATGCTTGGTTTTTCACCGAAATATCGAGTTGTTCCTGTTACATATTTTATTATACTTTTGCTTTCTAGTAAAGTGAACTATAATTATGACAGGTCATTGAAATACTAAGGATCTGTTGGAACATTAGTTTTATAATTTTTCTTTGAATTTGAAAAATTAAAAAATGCATTTTAATGGAAAAATAGCTAATGTAGCATTGATATAAGCATTTTCTTCATATATGAAAAGTATTTTTTTTGTAAAAGCTTCAATGAGATGTAAAAAAATTTTTAAATTCAAAAAAACTGAACAAGGGTCAGTAAAAATTGATAATAAATATAAAATTGAAAACTTTGTAATTATAAATTAATGAATTTAATTATAAAATTCAAAACTTTGTAATTATAAATAAATTTAAAAAATCTTTGAAAAATTAATTTTGAATAAATGATTGTTTTTCAGAAATATGAATTATATTTATTTTGTTATTTTGTTACTGCTTAAGACAATTGTGTCTCAACCAGTGAACCATGAACGTCATACTACTTGTGAAGGGCAGTGGAATAGAGTCCGTGCTGTTTTTTATGGAAATACTGTCGAAATTCAAGGAAAAAAAAGAAATTTACCCAATTTCACCATGGTTCGACTTGGAGACTGCAAAGTGAGTTTGAAAAATAATTTTTGAATTTTTTAAAATTTTTATTACAGAAAGAAATGGACTGTATGTTTGTGGATAATTATTTTTTCTTGAAATGTAACAAAAATAGTTATTTGGAGATTTTTAATAACGATAATCTTACGTATAATATGATGTCTGAGAATTCACTTGGAAATAATACAGTTGTGTGTTTGAACAAAAAATACGGTCGGATTGAAGTGAAATATTCCAATGGTACTGTTGGTATTTATGGTCCTGGAGGATTATTAATATCTTTTTCTAATGAAAGTTCCTGTGAAAATTTTTTTGCTGAATCGTTTAATGCTACTGACACGACTATTGGAGTAAAAAAAGTAACAGAACAGAAACCTGAAGCTTTGACATTGAAATCGGACGAAGAAGAAATATTTTTTTTGTATCAGATATTGAATAAGTTTAATGTGTTATTTTTGTTAGTTTTTTTTGCGATTTTTTTAGGAGTTTTTTTGTGTATTTATGTTTTTTGTCTTGAGAGAGATGGATTTAGAGTACTCAGCTGAGAAAAAACATAAATATTCGTTAATTTTAGCTTGAGTAACTTTGATTACTTTAACAGTAAGTCTTCAAAAAAGCAATTGTGATGTTGAAGTTTAATTTTATTCAGAAGAAAAATTTTCCTACTTTTTTTTATGTAAATTTTTTTGTGAAAATTTTTAAAATAAAATAATTTAAATTGATTGTGGATTTTTTGATTTTGTGAATTTGTTTAAAAGTGTTTTTTACAAATGTCAAAAATGGTTTTTGATCTGCGATCATGAGATTAATTTTATTAAAATGAGATAGACAGGAGATGTCTTCAATGATGTTCCCAATATTGTACAGTAATTAAAAATTAAAAATTTTTCTTTTCCAAGTGTTCTGTTTTTGTTTAATCTTTGTTATATCGGTGTTTTAACTTATTGTTGCGTAAGTTTAAGCCAGAATAAATGGTCTCGAAGGGAAATACCCTACATACTTAATAGTGGGCATACTGTCTGGATGGCAAACTAAGTACTAAGTAGTTAAGATATATTTGTGATTGTGCTTAATCTTTGTTATTATCGGTGTATTAACTACCTATTATATAAGCCTAAGCCAGGGTGAACGGTCTCGAAGGGAAATCTCCACGTACTTGATAGTGGACATACTGTCTATATGATGAACTCTGTTGAATAGTTAACATATATTTTTTTATTGTGCTTAATCTTTGTTATATTTGCATATTAACTGTCTATTGTGTAAGCCTAAACCAGGGTGAACGGTCTCGAAGAGAAATTTCTACATACTTAATAGTGGGCATACTGTCTAGATGGCAAACTAAATACTAAGTAGTTAATATATATTTGTGATTGTGTTAAATCCTTGTTATATCGATGTGTTAACTGCCTATTATATAAGCCTAAGCCAGGGTGAACGGTCTCGAAGAGAAATTTCTACATACTTAATAGTGGACATACTGTTTACATGATGAACTCTGTCGACTAGTTAGTTAACATATAACGCGTTTCCCGAGAAAATCGAGTACCAAAAAAATTACAAAACGTTTTTTATTTTCAATCAAACTTAACCGAAAATGAAAACTTTTTGCAGTTCGTCCTCTGGATCTTCGATTTCCTCAGAAAATGCATCATTATAGTTGTTATTGTGCTTAATTTCACTATTAAAACAAATAAAACTTCCCTAATCTCTCACCCAGTCACACCAGTTCACCGATATCTAACAATTTATAATTTATTTTTCAAAATAAATTGAGGAATTTTATTTCTTAATTTTTATGGATTTAACGTCATAGTGTAAATGAAAAAGTTGTTTATCAATAAACCGAGAACAGTATTTTCAAAAAACAAAGTACACGTTCACTTCAGGACTTTAGATAAGCACTCGTTAAAAATATAACATTATCGAAAAAAACTAAGGATCGTTTATTGGAGTTAAAAACAGCAAATATTGAGGAATTAAAATTACAGAATAACAATATGTTGGATTGAACGTAATCTATTTGAGTGGAAGCTTGTATAACTTTGGTCCCGAAGGGAAATATCCTGAGGATCAATGGAATTTGTACGATTGCAGATTGGCGGCAATTTGGAGATTGCGCAATATTTTGGATAGAGTTGTGATTTATCTCGTGCCTGTGGCTCCATAAAGTTATCTCCACATATTTGTGTCTACACGCGGATCCGGATTCTCCAGCGACGATCCAATACAATCGTTTTTAAAATTCCAGCAGTCAAAGCACTGATCGAGGTTCGCTGTGGCTGATCAGATTCAACTAGAGAATGGGTGTTCTTCATGGCACGACCGCTACTGTCAGAATCCACTCCAAACTGGACCGCTTTCTCGTTTTATTAAAAAATTAAACAAGTGTTGTTTTCGTCCTGTCTCTCGGAGGGGATTGTCGTCGCTTCCTGTTCTGTGTCCTAGTATAACAAATTTTCTCACAAAAAAATCAAAAATGCTAGGAGCACTCGAGATTCCCAGGACGTCTCCGATCCAAGTACTAATCGAGCCCTACCGCGCTTAACTTGCCAGATCGGACGGGATGGCGTGTGCTCACGGTGGTGTGATCCCTAGCGGCAGGGGACGTTGTTGACTCGACCAGTTTTTCCTGACTTGTAGAAGAGAGAGAAGAAAATCAAAGTTTTCAAATTTCTATTCTCCGATTATTTGCAGAATATTTTTTAATTTTTTTAATTTAAATTTAAAAAATAATTTAAATAAAAAAATCAAATTTTCAAATTATTTAAATTTAAAATTTTTTTATTTATCAGCAATTTCCTTGATTTTTTTGCTTTTGTTCTTTCGTGAAAACCTGAATAACCATCCAGGGACCAAAACTGAGATAATTTTTTATTTTCCTTTGAAAAAATCGATTTAACCTTTTTTGTCTTTTAAAATAAAAATTTAAACATCTTTATTTTTTAAAATAAAAACTTAAAAATTTCTACTTTTTTAAAATAAAAATCTAAAAATTTCTACTTTTTTAAAATAAAAACTTAAAAATTTCTACTTTTTTAAAATAAAAATCTAAAAATTTCTACTTTTTTAAAATAAAAACTTAAAAATTTCTATTTTTTTAAATGAAAACTTAAAAATTTTTATTTTTTAAAATAAAAATCTAAAAATTTCTATTTTTTTTAAATAAAAACTTAAACATCTCTATTTTTTTAAATAAAAATCTAAAAATTTCTACTTTTTAAATTTTATTAATTATCAAATTTAGTCATTTCCATCCCTACTCAGGACCTCAAGCCTTATAAAAACGAAAATAACTAAAACTTGCAACTTTAATTGCCTAGCTTTAATGATTACTGTACTTTGTTCTAAAATAAACTAATCTATCTTTCAATAAACTATTTCAATAAAAATAAATCCAAAAAACACAACTCCTAAATTTTAACTAAAACAACAATTTATTAAAAAAGTGAAAATTTAACAATCTGAAATCACCTACGACACTGATACAACCCAATTAAACGTCTAAAGTGGCCTTCTTGGTGGAGTCAGCAGTTAAGTAAACCTCGATGGACGACTTGAGGTCTTTGACGAATGCATGGACTTGAGAGCAACATCTGCCGGCGAAATTGATCGGATCACTGGCTGTTTTGATGACTTCATTTCGGACAGGATCGAAAAATGGATCTTTCAAGAGATCCGTGATAGAAACGGTTTCTCCTCGTTTTTGTTTTTCTCTCGCACTGAGGGAAGTTTCTCGGATTTTGGCATGGGCTTGTTGTCTGTCGACTCCGTGATCGCTCAGCTTCATTAACGCCTCCTCCAAGGCCAAAAATGGCAGTTCTCTGTTGACTGTTTTCTCGATTCCATCATTGAGGACAGTCAAACCTTCAAACACGTTCTGCAAAGTCGTCAATGCCGCTTCGGCAAGCAGGAAGGACTCCGGAATCAACATTCTTCTAGCGGCGGAATCGTCTAGGGTCCGTTCGAATCCTTGGTCTGAGAGGATCATCAGGGCTTTTTCCACTTGGGGAATTAGGTACTTGCTCAAGCTGTCGATCCGTTCGCATTTCATCGGGTTTCTTTTGTAAGGCATCGCGGAAGATCCGATTTGGTCCGATTCGAAGGGCTCCATCATCTCCTCGAAGGCCTGGAGGATCCGAATGTCGTGGGCAATCTTCTTCATCACCGACCCCAGATTAGAAAGTCCGAAAACGATCTGGGAATCCTGTTGTCTGGAGTAAGTCTGACCAGTGACGTTGAATTTTTTGACGAATCCGGCTTTGGAAGTTACCAAACAATCCAATTTTTCGACTTTGGCCTCGTCTTCGTTGAACAACGTCATGAAGGAATCCTGAGTTCCTGTGGCTCCTTTGATTCCTCTGAATCTTAAGTTCTTGTAGGTGTTCTCGATGGTTTCGAAGGCCATCAGAAGCTCCTGGGCCCAGATGGCGGCCCGTTTCCCGACCGTCACGAAAGAGGCGGGTTGGTAGTGGGTCCTTCCCACAGTAACTGTTTTGGCGTGTTTCTCACAGAAACCTCCCAATCTATCAAGACAAACGGCCAGTTTCTGAAGGATGTGCTGAAGTGCCTCTTTCTGGAGAATCAGGTCAGCATTGTCCTGGACAAAACACGACGTTGCTCCGAGATGGATAATTCCTGCTGCTTTTGGACAAACCTACAAATATTTAAAATGATACACATATATGACGAACCTTCCCGAAAGTGTGATTGTGGGCCATGACGTCATGTTTGAGTTTCTTCTCCTCCGCTTCGGCCACGGCGAAATCGATGTTTTTCTGGTTCGCTTTCATTTCGGCGATGGCTTCTTGAGTGACTTGATGTAGTCCTAGTTCCAGTTCAGCCTCGGCAAGCCAGATCCACAGCTGTCTCCATGTCTCGATCTGGAAAAATTAAAGTTCATATATCAACTTCACCCAAATCCCACTCTGTTTCTCTCGCTGAAGATTCTCGCGATTCTGCTCCCTCTGCAGTAACGGCTAGTCAAAGGAGATTCGTACAAGTCACGATTAGGAGACATTTGGATCCTGAAGTAAAAAATAATTAAATTTCAAAAATCTAGGTAAAAAACAAAGCCGGTCGAAATGGGAAATTTCGTCATAACAAAACAGATAAACTGGTCGATTTTCAGTTGTTTTTACTTCCTGATTCAGACAACGACAAACAAAACTATTTCGGCGAAAGAAATCATGGCGTGGGAGAACAGTTATTCCTAGAGAACAGTTTGTCCTGTTTGGCCCGGAAAGGGAACACTTGTCTTTTGACCGTTGACTTGGAATTTTTCGGATTTTTTAATTTTCATATAAAACTTTTTTTGCTTTTTGAAACTATGGCTCAACTGAATTGGTCAGAAATCCAGCATCTCTATTACTGGCCGGAAAACGAGAGACTGAAGACGGTGGTTCAAGAAGGAAAATTCGATATTATTTACACGATGCCCGGATTGAAATCTGACGAAATGCTCGTGGATAAAATGGCTCAAACGGTTCTACAGATGACGGGAAACAAGGTTACTCGTCCGGTTGTTCCTCAGAACGTCGATGGATTAAAACAGTTAATTGTGAGTTTTATGTTTTTAATTTTACACCTTCATCAACAATTTTATCTTTGGATTCTGAAGGTCATTTAACTTTTCATTGATTTTTAAAAAATAACATTGAAATTAAGTGGAAAATGATATATGATTTCCAGGATTTTTTGAATTCCCGCGCAGACAGCGAATAGGTTTTGTTAAGGTAGAAAAAGTGGTAAATCTGGCAAATCACGAAGATTGACTCGCACTGCTGTCGCTCTTTTTCTTTTTTACCTAAATTCCTAGTTTTAAATTCCAATTGAAATAACTTTGTGGAAATTCCAATTTTTAATTTTTTATATAACAGTATGGTTTCAGAATGCCGGAAACTTGCGAGCTGCATATAATTTAACGAATACAGTACTGACTGAAGCTGGACAAGGCCTCGGGAAAGCCGGACATCCAACGAAGAACTCCTTTGAAACCTTTGAAGTTTGGTCATGTCGGTTCCAGTTGATGCTAGCGTTGAGGATGTTCACCCAACTCGAAGCCGAACTTTCTGCTTTCGACGATCTCGACGCTCCTGATACATTCTTCCAATATTATCCTGCTCTCAAGCAACAAGGATATTACGGTAAGGATTTATTTCGAGAATTTTATCTTTTAAAGTGGCAATCACAGTAATCTTCTTTTGGCAGGTCATTCTGGTGTTGTGGTTTTTAGGTACTTATATATACTTTCATACATAATCCTTGACCTTCGAGAATGGACAAGTCTTTTATATCTCATATACCCCAGTCCAGAAATTTCTAGAGCCATCTAGGAAGAATACAGTCCCAAGAAATCGATTATGAAATACTTATCAGTAAAACCAAGCTTTTAGATCACTTTAGTTTCTCAAAATTCCCTTCGAGACGATTTCGTAGAAAAGTTCATATATGGTTTTTATGATTTTACGATAGTATGATTTTTAGGGTCGATAATTCCATTCAGTCTGAGGCTGATCCATGCCGAAGCTCCGAGATATTCGACGGACCCTGTTCAATCCATTAAACGATGCTGTGATTTGGAGGCGAACACGAGACAAATCATTGACTATCTTCATCAAGAACAGAAGCCAGAATCGGAGATCAGTCTTTGGCGAACAAGATTAGAAACAGTATTGATGACGAAAGCCAGAGCCTGGTGTACATTAAAGGCAATTGATTTTCTTACATTAAATTCATTTTTATTTTTAGGAATACTCTCAAGCCATATCTATCTACAACGACCTTCTGGAAACAGCTTCGGATGAGAAAAGAGCCGCATTCCTCCAGCTATTGAGCAGGATAGCTATCTTGATAGGCGATGAGAAATTGGTTGAAAGATATACCAGAGAATTAACGATCCAAAACAGTGGAGTTCAGAATTTCTACCTTCACAAAGGATTCAAAGCTATTTTCTTTGGGAACTTCCCGAAAGCTCTTGAACACCTCCAAGCAGCTCAAAAAGGAACCGGTGGACTTTCGAATCCTATCGTAAACTAAATGTTTTCTAAAATTAAATTAATCCGATTTTTAGGTAGCTAATAATGAAGCCATTTGTCAACTCTACAGTGGAAAAGTAGAAAATTCTCGATCACATTTACTTTCATTTACCGGAGCCCCCAACGAACCTATCTTCCAAAACATTAATACCGTTTCTCAGTTGGTAGCTACTGCCAAAGACGATTCAAAACAACAGTTTTTCCTCAAGAATGTGGAAAGAATGGCTGATGTTTTTGATCCACAGAATTTAAAAATAACTCATTAATATTCAGATTTATTAAAAATAAACAAGTACTATTTAACCATTCATATCTGACCAAGTTATCTGCACAGAAGAGAAACTGCCTAAGAACGCTCATTTTTGAAGGGGTCTTCAGCGTGTCCAATCAAAAAGTCCTGAACGAAGAGACGTTCTCCTTGAGGGGCATTGTTGAGCTTCTCCACTTCTTCATTTGTCAATTCAAAATCCCAGATATTGTTATTTTCCTTTATACGTTTCTCATTAGTAGACTTGGGAATGACAGCGATTCCATCTTGCATCAAGTGACGAAGCAAGATCTGAGCCGGAGTCTTGTTGTATTTCTTAGCCAATTCACTTACAACTGTGTCTTCGAGAGGAGCAGGAGCTGGTCTCCAATCAGGACGACTAAAAACCATTAAAAGTAGATAACATAGATAATGATGACAAAACTAAAAATGATGATAATTAAAACTTACAATCCATTAGGAAGAACAAAGTTCGTTCTGCCAGGTGATCCAATTGGAGCATAAGCAGTGGTTGTAATGTTGTGTTTTTTACAGACTTCTCGGAGTTCTTTTTGTTGGAAATACAAATGAAGTTCAACTTGTTGATTATGAATCGGAACTTTGGCGATTTTCTGGACTCTTTCAATTTGCTCCGGGGACCAGTTAGAGACTCCAATCGCTTTGGTTAGATTTTTTTCATAGACAGATTCAAATCCCTAAAATTTCAAAATTTACATATGCATTTAGAATTTACATATAAATACAGTTAGAGTTTATATATAACTACATTTAGAATTTATATATAAATATATATTTGGGATTTTATATATTTATATAGTTTATATATAACTATATTTACCATTTATATATAAATATATATTTGGGATTTTATATATTTATATAGTTTATATATGACTACATTTAGCATTTATATATAAATAGATGTTTGGGATTTTATATATTTATATAGTTTATATATGACTATATTTAGAATTTATATATAAATATATATTTGGGATTTTATATATTTATATAGTTTATATATGACTATATTTAGAATTTATGGGTAAAAATTTGTTTTAAAAAGTAACTGACCTTCCAGATATCCTCGACCGTGACATCCTTCAATTGCTCCGTCATTTCAGCGTTGAAAGCGACTGGCATATGAGCTAGATAAAGATCGACATAATCTACTCGGAGTTTCTTCAGGGATTCACGGAGGGCTGCTTCTAAAACATCAGGAGTGAGTTCTGTGCTCCAAGCCTTCGTGGTGATGAAAATATCTTCTCGTTTGACGACGCCTTCTTTGAATAATTCCTCGAGGGCTTCACCTATGTGTTCTTCGTTTTGGTAAACAGAAGCAGTGTCAATCAAGCGATATCCGTCTTTGATGGCAGTTTTGACGGCTTCAATGACTTCTTCCTTGCCGGATTGCCACGTACCTAACCCGAAGATGGGCATTTCGTGTCCGGAAGACAACTTCAAAGTCTTGGCGATAGTCATTCTCGATTCTAGTGCTGAAAAAAATTAATAAAATCATCATTGTAATTATATAGTAATTATTATGCAATAATCACCATAAAAACCACCATATAACAATCATTATACAATCACGACAAAATAATAATACAATAATCATCATACAATCATTATTATATAATAGTAATCACTATATAAAAATCATTAACATAATAATTAATATATAAAAATCATTATATAAGCATAATTCATATATAAAAATCATTATATAAGCATAATTCATATATAAAAATCATTATATAAGCATAATTAATATATAAAAATTACTATATAAGCATCATTAATATATAAAAATCATTATATAAGCATAATTCATATATAAAAATCATTATATAAGCATCATTAATATATAAAAATTACTATATAAGCATCATTAATATATAGAAATAATTATATAAGCATCATTAATATATAGAAATAATTATATAAGTATCTTTTTATTTAACTTCAATTGTGCGTCGAAAAAAACGAAGACAAATTGTCAGCAAAAATTCACTGACTTGCCAGATTTATCTTTTCATTCATGGAATCGCTAGTCTATGAGCGAGAAAGGACTCGGTTATAAAGGAATAGAGTCCACTCGTCTAGTCACTATCGCTATAATTTTAACTCTACGTTGCAGACAAAAATCAAAAATCACGTTGACAAATTGTCAGCAAAAATTTATTGGCTTGCCAGAATTATCATTTTTTGACGGAATTAGTGGTCTATAAACAGGAAGCAAAAAAAATGGATTCTGGAAATTCAAAATTACTCGATTGTTTAATTTAATATAAAATACAGTAAAATTTAACAGAATTTAAGACCTCTAAAATTACTAAATTAAGTGAATCATTTGAGACCAAAGATTGATTTTAGTGAAAATTTGAAAATTGCCAAATTATCCAAGTACGAATTTCCGAGAATCCTAAATTTTACATATTAATCCTAAAAGTTTCTACAGTATTTCGAAATATTTCGGAATTTTTAATCCGATAAATATAAAAATCATCGTTAAATTATCTCAACACGAATTTTTAGAATTTTCGAAAATCCTAAAATTTTATATTTATTCTAAAATTTTGAAACATTTTAAATTTTTGTGATTTTTGAAGGTTTTAGAAACTGCAAAATTCTAACAAAAAAGCTTTTTTTAACTCCAAAATCTAGACCAAACCACAAGTCCAAAAAATTTAAACAATTTCAAAATTAACGTTGGATTTTTGATCTCATTTCGTAAACGACTTTTATAAAGTCATCAAATAAGATTCTACTAAAATAAAAAAATAAATCAATTTTAAAAAATTTGGAAAGAATTCAAATCGCATTAAAAAGGACTAATTTAACTTGTGGTTAAAGTAATCAGGGATAATTCGCGACAGGACCAATGTTCGGTGCTTTCTTTGTTCTTTTTCTAAAAAAATAAAACTGACAATCCAGACGCGCGGTACTTTGTTGCTGACAATTAGCCGGACAATTTATACAAAAAACGCAGGAAGTCAAAGTGCTTTGGAGACAAAACTGATAAAAATAAAATCAAATATATTTCATAAGTGCTTGTTTGGCTAGACGTCAGTTTTGACAATTGCGTTTAGTAACATGTTTGATTTCGTTATTTTACATCATGAAATCTGCTTTTTTTGATCGTTTAAATTTTCTCATTTTTATATCGATTTTGATTTCATTGGATTGAAAAATGATGGTTCTTGTTAGTAAAGTCGGATTTACTGAAAAAGTACGCGATATACTGCGTTTTCGAGAGTTTTTAAAAAATTTATTTTTCAGATCTCAGATGTTTCGAAAACCAAAAAACCGAAACATTCGTCAGAGGGTACGGGAGGGGAATCAGGATGATGAAGAAGAAAAATCACCTACAAGACCTGCTGTAAGTGAATCCAAACCTAAAACAGAAGGTTCCGAAGACGACAGTGAATCGGACGTTCCTAAAACAAATCCAAATCCGAAAAAAGTCCAATTAATCAGTTTCGACCAAGATGAAGGTAAGAATTTGTTTCTTTTTAACATTCATATATGGATTTGGAGTAATAATTTATCTTTAACATTCATATATGAATTTTATGTAATAATTTATCTTTAACATTCATATATGAATTTTAGGTAATAATTTATCTTTAACATTTATATATGGATTTGGAGTAATAATTTACCTTTAACATTCATATATGAATTTTAGGTAATAATTTATCTTTAACATTCATATATGGATTTGGAGTAATAATTTATATTTAACATTTATATATGGATTTTGGGTAATAATTTATATTTAACATTCATATATGGATTTGGAGTAATAATTCACTTTTGTTTTTCATATATGGATTTGGAGTAGTAATTTATATTTAACATTTATATATGGATTTTAGGTAACGATACGGAAGAATTCAAAATTAAGAAACCATCACACAAAAAACGAGCCGAGAAACTTCTGAGAAAACAACGAGAATACGAAAAACAGCAAAAAGAACTTTCAGAAGCCAGAAAATGCAACATTCATCAAGACTTAGGGATTGTGGTGAAGAATCCGATTATTGGAAGAAGCAGAAGTGAAGAAGACGATGTGGAAGTCCTCGAAAATGATTCTGTAATCATTGAGGCCATCCATCATGATTCCGATATTCCGTCGTTTTCTGGAATCGAAGGCATTCCTGATGCGAAAACCGTCTATGAAGTCAAAAAACGTCGAGAACAGATGAGACGAGACGGAACAAAACCGAAATTAAACGATGATTCTTCGTTCATTCCGCTTTCGAATCCGGAAAAAGTCGTTCATTCGAGGCTAATCCGGGAAGACGAGGATGACGTGAGCGATGAAGACGGCGAAAACAACGGTGAATTTTACTCATCGAAGCATCTGCTGGTTACGGAAGAAGAACGAAGAAGACAAGAACAAGAAGAACTTCTGAGAATCGAGGAATCTGACGATGAAGAAGTCGACGAAGAAGCCAAAAAACGAGCCCAAGAATCTGATGAAGAATTTGCCGAATGGGAACAACATCAAATTAGAAAAGGCGTCAGTTCTCAAAAAGTAAAAGAACTTCAGAAAGAATCCTACGCCATCACGAACGAGAAACCGCCTCCCGAACCGGAAGTAGTCACGCTGGATGAAGACATGGACATCGAAATCGTGGATGACATTCCTGCAGTCGTCAAGAATATCCCAAACATATCGCAAGTTAAATTGACAGACATAATCGGAAAAATAGAATTACGGTAAGTTTTTAATTTTCAAAAATTTACATATTTTTATGTTTTTCAAAATTTTATATTTTCAAAATTTACATATTTTTGTTTTTCAAAATTTTATATTTTTATATTTTTTTAAATTTACATATTTTTATGTTTTTTAAAATTTACATATTTTTATGTTTTTCAAAATTTATATAATTTTATATTTTCAAAATTTACATAATTTTATATTTTTAAAATTTGTATATTTTTATATTTTTTTTATTCAAGTAATTTTGGATTTTTAGGATAGAGGACAAGCAAAACTTTATTTCTGCTCAACAGTATGATTTGGAAAGAAAAGAACACACGATTGAGGATAATGTGAAGGCGATCACGGGAATTGAGGCGGATTATTCTGGTTTGAGGGAGAAATATCAACTTTATCAGGAAATGAGACTATATATGAAGGATTTGCTGGATTGTATCAATGAGAAATTAGACACTATTGTGGATATGGAAAACAGGATTATGACAATGTGGAAAATGAGGTCAGAACGATTGGTGAAACGTAGGAGAATGGACATATCTGATCAGTATAATAAATGCTCGTCATTGGCCAAAGGACGTCCCTGGCAGCCGGTGGGGGAAGCGGCTCAGAGAGAAGCCCAACGAGAAGCTAGAAGATCTTACAGAAGAATCCAAAGGGAGAAGGCTGGATTGCAGGAATGCCACAATGAAGGTTTAAGTTCTGATGAAGATGAACCAGAATCTCAACAATATGAATATAATAGGACTATATCAGATTCCCTTGAAATGGCAGCGTTGATTTTTCATGATGCTGCAGAAGAATTTTCTGATGTTGGATTGATTATAAGCAAATTTGCAGATTGGATTTTGATTGATCCTAAAAGTTTTGATGATGCTTATGTTTCGATTTGTTTGCCGAAACTTTTATCGCTTTTTATTCGACTTGAATTGCTAGATTGGAATCCTCTGAAAGACGTAAGTAGACCGATTTTTGACTTTAACTGGTACAAAAGACTACTGACTGCTGGAACGGACAAAGTTGGTTTTGATTTGGAAAATCCAATAATTGTGAATTTGATTCCATCGATTATTGATAAATTATTTCTGCCGAGATTGACAAGTAAGTTTTTTTTTTGAATTTTGTTAATTATTTTATTTTAGAAATTGTAAATGAACAATGGGATCCGTTTTCGTTGAGTCAATCGAGAAATTTGTCGTATATGGTTAACAAACTAGTTGATGAAACGCCTTGTTTGAATTCTGGAAGTAAATCTGTGAATAATTTTTTGAAATCAATAATTCAGAAATTTCAAACATCGATTTCTGAAGATTCTGATGTTCCTGTTTTTGGACAAGAGTAAGTTTATATTTTTTTAAATTATTAAAAAACAATTTAGTTTTAATGGAATATTTTAGTATTGGGGTTTTTTATGTTTATTAATGTTTTGATATATAATTTTTAACGTTAGAAGGTAGACAGGGGTTTTGGAGGTTTTTAGATGTATTTAAAAAAAATTACGAAATAACCGTCGGACGGGATTGAAATTTTAGGTTGTTTGAGTTTTAGGAGGTTCTGGAAACTTCCATCGAAGTAATTTTACAAAGTTGATATATGATTTTTGTAGTCTACGATGGATTGTGAAATTACAAAAAATTACAAAATAACCATCATGCGAAATCAAAATTTTAGGCTACTGTACTTTTTAAAAACTTTGAAATCTCCATCGAAGTAATTTTACAAAGTTGATATATGATTTTTGTAATCTACGATGGATTGTGAAATTACAAAAGATTACAAAATAACTATCATATGAAATCAAAATTTTAGGCTACTTTACTTTCTGAAAAATTCTAGAAATCATTTCGTGAAAAACTCCATTTGTAATTGTAGAGTATATAATTGATAACGAAATGCCTGTCATGAAAAATTAAATTTTAAGCTATTTTAATTTTTCAAAACTACTTTATGAAAATTCGTTTTTGGTTTTTTTAATAATAATTTTTTAGAGCTCTACAGAATAGTTCAACGGGTTGTGCTGCATTTTTGAATCGTCGTTTTTGGTCAATAATTAAGCTTATTCAATCAGCAAATTGTTTCAAGAAGGTATTATCCGAGAAAGCCCTCCAGGACATCATTATTAATGGATTTATTAACAGAAGTATTGTTCTTATTCTTCATTTTTTGAAAGATTTTCCAACTACAGTAGAAAAATGTCTGGCTATAATCAATGAAATTCCAGAAAAGTGGATTCCTGCAGAAGATGAGGCTTTATTCAATAGTTTAACAACGGCTTTGAAACGTGTATCTGACTCTAACCCGAATTCGAAGCAGATAAAGAAAATCCATAAATTTTTGTCCAATTTAGAAAAATAAATTTTTGTTGTAATTTTTGTTGGTTTTTTTATCGGGTTTTTAACCGATTTTTTATTTTAAATTTTTATATTTTATTTAATTTTAAATTTTTTATATTTTATTTAATTTTAAATTTTTAAATTTTTTATATTTTAAATTTTTTATATTTTATTTTATATATTTTTAAATTTAATTAAATTATTTTTTAAAATTTTACTGAATTATTTTTTTCTAAATTAAACTGAATTTTATATTTTTTTAAATTTAATTAAATTTTAGAAAATGGACGACAGAAAAATGACATTATTGCTTCTTGAACGTTTTGAAAGAATGGTAACGGAGGAAGTTAAGAAATTAAAACAACATTATCGACAAATTCAATATGTAAGTTTGTAATTTTAGAAAATAAATAATTAAAAAAAATGTTTTCGAAATTTTTAATTTTCCCGCCTGAAATGGGAGAGAGGGAATTTTGTTAAATTGGAAAATCTGGCAAATCGTAGTTGAAATTAACTCGTTATATTGGAAATTTTATTTTTTATCGAAATTTTAAATTTTTTGGATATTTTCGAGATTTTAAATTTTTTGGATTTTTTCGGAATTTCTAATTTTTTGGATTTTTTCGAAATTTAAAATTTTTTGGATTTTTTCCGAAAATTTTTTTGAAATAATTTTATAAAAATTAATTATTTTTGAATTTTCGCCTGAAATGAGAGAACTTTGTTAAAAATCTGACAAATTGTTTTTGAAATTAACTTTGTTTTTTTTAAATTTTAAATTTTGAAAATTTAAAAAAAAACTCACAAAAAATTGATTTTTAATTTTTTATAATATTATATCACTGATCTTTGATCAATGGCCAGACAATTTTTACGTTAAATGGAAATAATTAATTTTGAAAATTTATAGAATTGACACTTTTTTGAAAATAGTTCATTCGTACTTTTGGTTCATTTCTGAAGCTGAATTAGTCCACTTTAAGTCATCTATTTTTTTAATAAAACATTTTTTTCGAATAGCTTTTGGATTATTAGAATTTTTTATATAAAAAATTTTGGAATTTTAAAAATATTTTTAATTTTCTTTGATTTTTTAATTTTCTTAAATGCTTTCAAATTTTTTTAAAAAAGTAAAAAAAATTTCCTTGATTTTGTAAGATTTTTGTCCTCTTGGGAACCTATTTTTTCATTTAGTTAATGACCAATACGTGAAAATGAAAAAATTTTACGAATTAGAATAGAAACTATTTTTAACTTGTTTTTTCTGGACAAAATAACCATGATTTTTTAAATTTATTATTTTTTAAAATTTTATAGTTTTAAAATATTAATTTTATAATTTTTTTAGAAATATTATTAAGTTTATCACTTTTAAAATTTTATAGTTTTTAAAAATATTATTAATTTTATAATTTTTTTAGAAATATTATTAATTTTATCACTTTTAAAATTTGTTTTTTAAATATTATTAATTTTGTTATTTAAAAAATTTTTTTTAATTTTATTATTTTTTAGTATGAAAATAATTTGGATCTGGAGAATTTGATTATTGAGAAAAATAACGCGAAAAAAATGATTGCTTCAATTATGGATGGATTTAAGCAGATATTGGCTAAAAGGCAAGAGCTTCCATCAGATCAGAAAGAGGAATTTGACAGAAGGATTGATCCGATTCAGAAACAGACACAAGCAACAATGAACGCAATAATGTCATTAATTGAAAAACCTTTACCTGAAAATAAAAAAAATATTTTTGAAGATTGTTTTGCTGATGAAAGAGATGTCTATGGTGGTATTGCCTCAGGGGATTCTAATGTTGTGAAATCGACGTATGAAAGGGAATTTTTGGATCAAACTCAATCTGCAATAGAACAACATAGAGATGATTTAAAATTTAAATTAACAAAAGCGAAGGAAGATGCTGAAGCAACGGCTAAACTTGCCAAAGATATCGAAGATTTAAATCAAGTTATGGAAGATTTGGCAACTCTTGTACATGTAAGTTTTTTAATAATTAATTTTATAGTTTTAAAAACTGTAATTTTTGGAAATTTTATAGTTTTTTTAAATTAAAAAATATTTTTTGGGGATTTTATAGTTTTAAAAACTGTAATTTTTGGAAATTTTATAGTTTTTTTAAATTAAAAAGTATTTTTTGGAATTTTATAGTTTTAAAAAATATAATTTTTGGGAATTTTATAATTTTTTTAATTTTAAAAATATTTTTAAAAAATTCATCGAGGTAATTTTCGAGTAATTTTTACAATTTCTATACTGTATGACTATATTGAGGTTTGTAGTGTCAACACGACATGGTAGACTCGATCGAAGAACATATTGAAATGACCACTCATCACGTTCAAGAAGGAAATCAACAACTTAAAAAAGCTTTAGCTAATAAAAATGCTCAAGTTCCTTTAGCAACTGCAGCTATTGGAGCTACAGTAGCTGGAGGTCCTGTTGGATTTGCTGCAGGTTCTATTGTTTTAGGAACGGTAGCTGCTGTTGGTGGTGCTGTCGCTGGATTGTTTGGAGGACGATTAATTAAAAAAAGCGTTCAAGAATCGACTAAAATTAATACTCAAGAATCAAATAATTGTGAGTTTATATTTTGAAATTTTAAAAATAAGTTAATTTTTGAATTCCCGCCCAAAGGACGAATAAGTTTTATAAAAATAGAAAGTGGAAAATTTGTCAAATTGCGATTGGATTTTTTCCTTATTTTTATATCAATTATGAAAGGTTTTAGAAAATCCTAAAAATTTATTTTGAAATAGTTTTAGAAAATTAGTTTTTTTTAATTTTTGAATTCCCGCGCAAAGGGCGAATAAGTTTGTTAAAATAGAAAGTGGCAAATCTGGCAATTGAGGTCTTAATCGACTCGCGTTGTCATTTGCTTCCGTTTTTACCTAAATTTCTGAAAATCTCCCAAAACCTTGTGGTGATTTTTGTTTTTACTTTTATAATGGATAATAATGTAACTTTATTTTTTAGAATTTGCAATCATATATGAAATTCGAATCCAGAACTATTTAGCAGTCGTGTTAACTTTGATGATTCTACTTGAACGGGTTGAACCCTAGTTTCTTTGAAATATTGTTTATATTTCCGATTTTTACTGAATTGTTATCATAATTCGTGCAACTATGTTTATCCTTGATGTAATCCTGTCTTTCCTCTGCAATATTGTGATAATGCTGATCCCAAGGTTTTTTGAGTTTATTCCGGTTTTTTGCGATAATGAAAACTGTGTTTTTTAGAGTTTTTAGAGTACTGGAGATAAGGGGGTCATTTTATGGTTGCGAGACATCCGGAACACGAGGAAGGAGATTAAGCATAGGATGTCCTGGTGGAAGGAATGAGGATTATTTTTCAGGTACTGAAACAAACAGAATCTTCGTTTTCAGCTATATTAGTATTGACATAACTTTTTTCGATATGAGTAGTTGAGGATTTCGTTATTGAAATTTCGAGTTTAAATACAGTACTAGGAAATCCTATTATTCGCCGTAAGCAAGATTCTGAAAATTATAAAAATAAAAATCGTCAAAGATTAAAGATTCCGGAGACGAAAATGAGAAATCCTAAAAATCCAAAATACCGAGTTCATCAAGGACTTCCTCAACCGCTTATTGACTAGGAAGCTCTAAAGAGGATTTTCTTGCAGAAAGTACTGTATAGAAGAAATTATTCCAAAAATAGCAGCTAAATTTGGGACTTCTTCTATGTCGAAAATTGAAAACTAAAAATTAATAAAAATACTTCCTATTACTGTAATTTCGTATTTTCATTACTATCTTCAATAAGTTTCATGGATTACTTCCCCTTAGGAAATATATCAATAACATTGTAAATTTAAATTTTTTTAATTTTCTTAAATTTTTAATTTTTTTAATTTTCTTAAATTTTTAATTTTTTGAATTTTCTTAAATTTTTAATTTTTTTAATTTTTTGAATTTTCTTAAATTTTTAATTTTTGAATTTTAATTTTTTTAAATTTCTTAGATTTTTTGAAAATTTCTTTTTTATTAAAATATTTAAAATAATTTAATTTCAAAAAAATTAATACAAAAAAATCTTGCGAAATATAAAAAGACAACTGTTGTCTACGGTTAGTGAAATTTTAAAAAATAATTTTAAACAAATTCTAAAAAATTTCATTTTATTTAATTTTAAATATCAAACTACCGTATGATTATTGATAAATTTAAAAATTTCCATGACGATATTCAAACTGATTTTTGATTAACTTTATGCTGAAGTACTGTATTCGAAAATTAACTGAATTGGTATAAATAACTACCACCAAGTTTGAAAATTGAGTATCATTAAGCAAAAATAGGAACTTGGATGATTATTATGGCTTGTAATTACTGAAGACTCGAGGTAGATCGAATCAAGTGAACTTTTGGATTACGTTGGGGGTCTTCGGAATGTCGGTAAATTATCAAAGGAGTATCCTGGTCTCTTGAGAACGGTACAACTTATGTAAACAATATGGTAAAATCCAGGAATGAAGAAAAGAACACCAACGAGACAAAATATCCATCCATGAACATCTGAAACTTAAAAAATGAAGGAAAAATTTAAATTTTCAAAGAACTTAACAATTTTTAAAAAAGTTAAATAATTTTCAAAACATTCAAATAACTTTTAAAATTTAAATAATTTTTAAAAAAGTTAAATAATTTTCAAAAAATTTAAATAATTTTTAAAAAAGTTAAATAATTTTCAAAAAATTTAAATAATTTTTAAAAAAGTTAAATAATTTTAAACAAAAATGAAACTTACCAATTTCATTTGGAATAACCATAACGAAGAAACCGAATGCAAATAAAATTACTCCAACGATTGTTAGTAAAACAGAGCCCACAATTACCCGAATATTGGCTCTAAGATGGGGATCCTTACATAGACACCTAAAATAATTATATTATCAAAATCATATGTGAATTTTTACGAAACTGTCTGGAAACAGATTTCCAGAATTTTTAGAAAGTACAGTAGCCTAAAATTTTGATTTTGCGTGGTTATTTTGTAATTTCACAATCCATCGTAGACTACAAAAATCATATATCAACTTTGTAAAATTACTTCGATGGAAATTTCAAAGTTTTTAAAAAATAAAGTAGCCTAAAATTTTGATTTCGTATGATAGTTATTTTGTAATCTTTTGTAATTTCACAATTCATCGTAGACTACAAAAATCATATATCAACTTTGTAAAATTACTTCGATGGAAGTTTCCAGAACCTCCTAAAACTGAAACAACCTAAAATTTCAATCCCGTCCGACGGTTATTTCGTAATTTTTTTTAAATACATCTAAAAACCTCCAAAACCCCTGTCTACCTTCTAACGTTAAAAATTATATATCAAAACATTAATAAACATAAAAAACATGACTAGCATCAGAATCCCCGTCAAAACTGAATTATTTTGTTTTTTATTCAACTTTCTCCAACTTACCCGTTATATTCCTCAGCAACAGTTCTAGCAGCACCAGGAGACCCGTAATAACTGGAACAATCATCACTCATCGCCACTGCAGAATACCTCATCGAAGGATTCTCTGGTTGCCGAATAACAGTGTCGATATATGGAGATCCAGATTCACAATCATCATTATTTCCAATTAACTAAAATAAAATTTTTATTTTTTTTTAAAAATACTTCAAAAACTTACATGTTCACCAGCAGAATTATTCCGTTGATGTCCTGTACTAAATACCGCCATTTTAAAATATTTTTTTTTGATATATAAAATTTTTTTAAAATAATTCAAAAAAATATAAATCGTCGTTTTTCTTTCACTTCAAATATATATATTTCTTCAAAATAACGTAATGATTAAAAAATCAACCAATATCGACACTAAAAATCAATTACTGACTCATCAACAATCTATATTTGAAAAAAACACGAACAATAGAAAAAACAACCGATAAAAAACCACGTAGGTGTTCCGACCTCATACAAGTAAACAAATACCAAAAAGCAAAGATAATCAAGAAATAATATCCAATCATCCAAGAATCCGAAAAATAACAGAACCAGATGAACCAGTTAAGGCCGCTCCGGACGCCTGGCCAGAACGCACTAGCACGAGGCCGAGCACGCGCTCGTCTTTCTCTCGGCAGGAAGCCAACTATTTGTTCAATTTATTTATCAACATAAATTAAAGAGTTGATCAATTCTAAAAATTGAAAAAAATGTCAAAATCATAACAAAATAATAATAGGCCTCGGCATTGCATGTTTGCACTAATAATATACAAACCTTAAAAATAAAACCGTCCGCCATTAGTTATTTTCACCTTCAACGCGTTCGCGATAATTGTTGCTGCGGTGATTATTGTAACCTTTGTTGCCGGCATTACTGCGGTAACCATTTCCTCCTTGGTTGTTGTAGTTCTTGTATCCTCCACGATGTCCAGAATTGTTTCCACGATAGCGGTTATAGTTCCCGCGACGATAACCATAAGAACGAACACTCTGTTGACCAAAAGTCTCTTGATTCGTCAATCTCTCTTTACGCCAATCGGGCCTACTGCTTTTTCTGAAATACAAGATTCACATGGGATAATTTACGGAATAAACCCACCCTTCTTCTTTTTCACGAGCTTCACAGGAAATGTTGTCAAAAAAGGAGGTATTCTTATCATAGAACCCTTCAGTAGTGTCTTCCTTAACAGACACATTGTCAGAACCGGCATCTTCAGCATCAATCTTACTAGCTTCCATAGCTTGAACTATTGAATCCAAAGTCTCCTTGAATTTCTCATTGGCCTTTTCAAAATCATAGTCACTATCAAACTTCAAGCTCTGACGAGGTCCACGAGGCCCGCCTCGATGTCCTCCACGTTGCTGACCACGGTTGTTCCCATCATTGTTACGATGGTTATAATTATTGCGAGACTGGCCATCACGATTATTGTAACGATGCTGTCCATCTCGATAGTTGCCATCACGATTACGATTCTGGTTGCTACGATTTCCAGAGGCAGATCTAGGAGGACGGTCACCTTGATTACGAGTTGCAACAGGAGTCGAGGAACGAGGTCCTAGAACTACAGTTTTACATATTACGTTTTATAAGGGCAAATTCTACCGGTCGTTTCGGAAGTCGCTGCGATCGGAGATTGGGCTGGCTTCTCAGAAACAGATAGAATGGCAGGATCGTAAGCAAGACCGGGTGCAGCAGGCTTTGGAACTTCACAAACAATTAAATCCTTGATATCACTTGCTTTGAAAATAATGTAATCATAAACGTCGTTCTGTGGAGGAACAAACTGAGCGGCACTTCTATCTTCGGTACCGAACGAACGCACTAAAGAACTCGGCTATTACTTAGTAATTTGCTGCAAACAAACCTTTAGAAAGTGCAATAGTGGATTCCTTGCTATCAACGGTATACAGGATTCCTTCATAACGAATGTCCAGCTTGGAAATCAAGCTGATCTTACTCCCAATATATGGAGTCTGTTGAGCCATGTTCCCCTCGGTAAAGTTGGAAAAGATACGACTGAAAAATGAGGTTATTACAAATGAATATTGAAAATTCCCACGATATTTAATTCTAAAATATCGCCAAGTCCCAGAAAAAGTGGAAAAAACACAAGTAGACGACACGACGGAACTCAGCAATGACTGCCGACGGAACAACCAAGAAAGGAGAGCGAGTGGAGAGAGGAATTCGTTTCGAGAAAAAACACTTACAAGTTCTTTTAAAAAATTATTTAACGATATTTAATGAAAAATATCATAAAATCACGGAAAAAGTGGAAAAAACACGAAGTAGACGACACGACGGAACTCGGCAACGACTGCCGACGGAACAACCAAGAAGGGAGAGCGAGTCGAAAGAGAAATTCGTTTCGAGAAAAAACACTTACAATTTCTTTTAAAAATTATGTACGAGTTTCGCGCGCAAAAATAAAGGAATATTTGGCTTAAAATCGTTATTCCTTTTTTCGTTTTTATCGGATATTTATTATTTCGATTTATTTTGTATTAACCATGGTTGCCGACGTTAATACCGAAAATCAGCCTCCGGTTCTGTCTTCTGGTGTCCGATTGAACGAAAAAAAATTATTTCTGGCCGATGAAAGAAAATCGAAAAAACGGGTACTTGTCGAAAATCAAGAAACAAGGAATCGGAAGAGGAAGTTGGATGAAAAAGAAGGATTTCTGCAGGCCAAAAGGAAGAAAGATGAATATTCAGAAAATCAAGAAGGATTTTTGAAAATTAAAATTTCAGAAAACGAAGAAAATTTAGAAAAATCCTCAGAATCGAAGAAATTTCAAAAAGAAACTTTTCCAGAAGGAAATCAAGGAAGATCCCTACAGCCTAAAAACTTTCAAAAAAATAAAGAAATTTATTCAGAAAAAAAAGAAAGTTCAGAAGAATCTTCGCAATCTAAGAAGTCTCAAAAAAAGAATATTTTCTCAGAAGAAAATCAAGAAACATCTTTGGAGATCCAGAATTTTCAAAAAAATAGAGATATTTGTCCAGAAGAAATTTCGAAACTCGTTGTTCTTGTGAGAAAAATTAACAGAAGATGGTGTCGTCGGCCTGTCCGTCGGAGTGGCCTGGAATGCCGTTCTCCAGAAGTCCCTGTTGTCGTCCCTGATTCGGGGGTTTTCCTGAAAAGAACCCATATGGGATTCAGGATGAAGGATTTCGACGAAGATCTGCTTCGAGAAAAGACATCTTTTGAGAATTATCTTCTCAGAAAAAACATTCGGAAAATGGAAAAACGAGATTCTAAAAAATCAAAGAAAAACGAAATCGAATACGATTTGAAGAAGGTTCATGGAGTCGTGGATTGCATTTTGCTCAAGAGGTCTCTTTTTTACTTTTTGCTGAACGAAAACACTACTACTTTGTACGGCGGAAACCGGGCCGTTGTGCCCTCGGGGACTTTTGTGATTTTCGATTTTTACAACCTACAGTCCACCACGAGTAAGTTTCATATATCAACATGTCGTAGAATCCTAAAAACCGACTTTTCAGTGACGATGAAGTTCGGGAAGACCGACATCTACGTCTTCGGATTGGACTCTGGCAAAAATCAAGTTACTTTCGAGGTTCGTCATATATACCCTCAGGCAATACTATCGATTAGTTTATTTCCCATTTAATCGCAAAAAAAACTGCTGTTTTTCGCCTTATTTGGTCAAATTTTCCTTTTCCGTTGCGAATTTCAATGTCCAGCTGCCGCCAAAGAGGACGCTGTGTGTGTTGGCAAGACTGACCACTGCCTTGTCCATTCGGTTCTCGTTCCGAGCGACGGACCCGGCCTTGCGTTTTATAGAACAAAACAAGGGCCAGTCACCCGTCGCAAAACCGCATAGTTCCCAGAGTTTTTAGTTTTATCCTTTCCTCAAGAATTATCCACGTTATTTTTTAACTTTTTAAAATAAAAAACGATTTATAAATTTGAAAATTTAAAATTTTTTGCGCAAAAGTAACGAGATTCATAAAAACGAAAAAATGATAATTCTACACCGAAATCGACTTTTTTATTTTTTTATAACAGTTTTAAATTTTTTTAACAAATTAAAAAATCGTTGAATAATTTTGTAAATTTTTAAAATTAAATTTAAAAATTTTTTTTAAATTTAAATTTTTTGAATTTTCACAATTAAATTATAAAAAATTTTAATTTTTTTTGAATTTAGAAATTTTAATTTTTTTTGAATTTAAAAATTTTTATTTTTTTGAATTTAAAAAATTTTAAAAAATTGTAAATTTTTAGAATTATTTAAAATTGAAATTTTTTAATTTTTAGAAATTAAAAAAATTCGTGTCGAGATAATTTTTTAACGAAGTTAATTTATAATTTTTACAACTAGATTTTTTGGAATTCTTTAATCCTTCCAGAATCCTCTGGAAACTTCTGAATCTTTTTAGAAATTTTTAAAACTAAAAATTTTGTATTTTTTGATTTTTTTATTTTACAGTAATCGTTTCAGGACCATTTTTGCAGCCATCTGACGTCCACATCTCGGGAATTATGTTCTTGGCAGTCTTTTGAGTACACTTTGCCCAAGCCGACGTTGGATTTCGATGAGCTTTATATCTTCGTCGAATTAGCAGGGGAGTCCTCCTCTGATGATCCACAAAGTTGGTTTCAATTTCATTTATACTGTAAAAAATTTATTTTAGGAATGAGATTAAAGTCGTCAAACAGATCCACTCCTAGGTCCAGTTCGTCGTCGGCTTCGTCGACTCCTGTTCGGGCTTTTGGAGCTCTCAGAATCGCGAAAAAATCGGCAAAACAGAAGTATTACCAGAGTCCGTGGGATGTGAACTACGGTGCCAAGGCCGTCCATCTGCTGGATGAGGCCGAGCTGGAGAAAAATTACCTCCCGATTTCGAAGACAGAATTGAAAAAAAAATTGGAAGAATTGTCAAAAAAAGCCGATACAGTAAGAAGAACAGGAAAAGGCCATTCCTTGATTCTGGAGCTCCAGAATCCTCGAGGATTTGGAAGTTTCGAAAAAGAAGAAATAGACAATAAGACCGTGACGAGGATCACGAGAAGCAGGAAGAAACAGTCCTCGATCCAGGACAGAGATGATCCAGAAGAAATCACCTATGATTTTTCTGGATGCTCTTCGGATGACGTCCTCATCGCAACCAAGGGCCTCATGAAGCTGCCCATCCAGTACAATACTATAAATCGATTGTTGGTTTTAATTTTTTTATTTTTATTTAAAAAATTCGAAACATTTTAAAATTTCTTAAATTTTAGCTTTTGTACGATTTTAGAATTTCTTAAATTTTGACTTTTAAAACATTTTAGAATTTCTTAAATTTTGATTTTTTGTAAAATTTTAGAATTTTTCGAAATTTTAGCTTTTAAAACATTTTGGAATTTTTCAAAATTTTAACTTTGTAAAATTTTAGAATTTCTTAAATTTTAACTTTTAAAACATTTTAGAATTTTTCGAAAAAGTTAAAAAAATTCCTGAAGACGTTACGGTAGATTCTAGGAAGTTTTAGAATCTTCTGGGATACTGTGGAAGATTCTAGAATGTTATAGAAATCTCCCAGAGTCAAATGAAAATTTTTAAAGTTTCTAAAATTTCATAATTCTAGAAATTCGTTTGAAGAAAATTATTTTTGAAATTATAATTTTAAAGGTTTTTTAAAATTCTTAATAATTTTCATTTTTTAAAATTTTTTATTTTTTTATTTTTATAATTTTGTGGATTTTAGAACTTCATTGTTTCAACCCAAACGTCTGGAGACAGTGGTAGCTCACAAACCGGGAAGTCGGTCTTATCTGTGTATATTCTGTAAAAAAACGATGACGTCATTGCCGGCTTTGAAGTTCCATCTACAGTACTCCTACCCTAGTTTCGATTTTGGATTTACAAAGTCCTCGATTAAAATTACTTTTGACAAAGAAAAACTGAAAGAATCCGCTGAAAAATTACGGGAAAACACTTCAGAAGCATTGATTAAGAATTCCACAAATTCTGGTCCGGATACGGTAGAACCAAGAAGACCGAAATTGTCGAAAAAAAGAGGATACTGTGGCCTTGTGAACGAACCCCCTCTTGTGACGACAACCTTGACTCCTTATCCTGGTCTCAAAAGGATCGAGATGAATTACGAAATCATCGCGGAACTCTCAAATCGCAACATGCAGGAGATCCTGGACGTTGAACAAAAAGAAATCGAATTTTACGATCTTTGGAACAGATTTATTTTAAAATCCGAAAATAGGGTTCATTCCGTGAATCAATTAGCGTCAAAAGTGGTGAGTTTTAAAAATTAAAAAAATTAATTTTTGAATTCCCGCGTAAAGGGCGAGTGAGTTTACAAAAGTGGAAAAAGTGGCAAATTCGACTCGCTTCTGCTTTTTTTACCTAAATTCTGGAAATTGATTTCGAAATAATTTAAAAAACTAATTTCTTGGTTTTTACAGTAGTTTAATTTAAAAGTTTTGAATTCCCGCGTAAAGGGCGAGTGAGTTTGCAAAAGTGGAAAAAGTGGCAAATCTGGTAACTTTCCACAAACTCGACTCTCTTTTTCGTCGCTCATTTTCCCTTTACCTAAAATTTTAGAAATTCGTGTTAAAACAATTTTAATTTTTAATTTTTTTGATATTATGATGCTGAAAATTATGTTTTAGCTGAAATTCGCGTCGGAAAATACCAACGTTATTCGGGACGAGAGTTCACGATTGGTCTGGATGGCTTTCCTCCTTCACCTGAGGCCACAATTGACTGAATTCGAACTGATGGAGGCCGCGACGATGGGGACCGAGTTCGAGGGGAATTGGACGGAACGAAGCCAGATGATCCAACTTGAAGAAGAACAACGTCACTCCAGAAGAGGAAAAGAAGCATCTGTAGAATCATCTCAATCATCGAATTAACAAAATTCAGTTAATTTAAATTGTTTTTGGATTTGTTAGTCGAACTTTGTAAATTGATTCTAAGGACAGTTTTCTTGGAGCCTTGACCTGCGGCCTTGAAATTTCCCCTTCACCTTGATCGTCCCAGGTCAGTGCTCCTGTTCAACCATCAGAATCTCCTCAGGGAATTTCCCAAGTTGTTCTTCTGTTCGATGGTCCAGACGGAAAGTCCAAAAAAACCTCTTAATCCATTGTTTGCTTTTCTGGATTTTCTAAATCGTATAAAATTTTAAATTTGAAAACACTTCAAGAATTCGCGATTCTTTGTTTCATTGCCAGAGGGGATTTGGCCTAATTTTTGCAGAAAAATTTACCGGTTTTTCTTGTAATCGACCTGGCCACGGGCGTGTCCCTCGAAAACAATGCCCGACTTTCCTTTTTTGTTTTTGAAAAAGTTAACGAATCGGTGTAAATTTAAAAAATTTATTTTTATCAAAATGAGTTATAATTATTCAAAAAATAATTTTGAAATTTTTGAATTCCCGCGTGAAAAAAGAAAACTTTGTAAAAAAGGAAAAAGTGGCAAATCACCGTCGAAATCAATTTGTTTTTTATTTTTATCTAGATTTTGGAAATTCGAAAATTTCAAAAATTGAATTTTTACAATAGTTTAATTTTAAAAAGTTTTGAATTTCCGCGTAAAGGGCGAGTGAGTTTACAAAAGTGGAAAAAGTGGCAAATTCGATTCGCTTCTGTTTTGTTATTTTTTACCTAAATTCTGGAAGTTGATTTCGAAATAATTTAAAAAACTAATTTCTTGGTTTTACAGTAGTTTAATTTAAAAGTTTTGAATTCCCGCGCAAAGGGCGAGTGAGTTTGTTAAAATGGAAAAAGTGGCAAATCTGGTAACTTTCCACAAATTCGACTCTCTTTTTCGTCGTTCATTTTCTCTTACCTAAAATTTAAAAACCCCTAAAAATTCGCACTAAAACTACTTTGAAAATCTTTTCTTTTTCATTTTTTAAATAATTTAGTTCTATAATCATCATCTGAAACCTTGCGATTTTGAAAATCTCCAAAAATATCGGAATTTTGTGTTGAAACAATTTCGTAACAAGTTTCATTTTTGTTTTTTAACTCTATGAGGATGAATCAGTTTGACATTGAAGTAATTTTAGGATTATCTTCTAGAAAAAGGAAAATTTCCAAAAAATACCAAATTTTTTTTCACAAAGACATGCCAGTATTCTCGTTTCAAAAATGACCTTGATTGAATTTTTTTATTGGCCTTGTCAATGATCCGTTTTTCCTTTCTTAAGATATGCAACTTTCCGCTTTTTCCGTTTTCCAAAAGTCCGTCATGGGAGCCAGGTCCGTTTTTTCGTGTTAGTGACTTCTGTCGACCAGTTTTGTTGCGTTTTCCAGAAATGACCGGTGGATCCTGAGGAAAGCCGTGTTTGACTCGCATCCTTCCAATTTGCCGCTTCTCTGATTTCTTTTTACTTTTTTATTTTATCCTCCAGAAGTCTAGTTTTGCATATATCGAATCTCATTATATTAATTACGATAGCGAAAAAATTATTTTAGACACAATTTTATATATGATTGAATAGGATGTGAAAAAATTTGTTGAATCACGCTGTTCCTGCATCAGAAGTTAATGATGTTGTGGAATTTCCTTGACACGAAATTTCAGGATTTATAATTTTAGGCTAAAAGTAAAAAACGAGTCGGTTTCGACACTGGGTTGCCAGATTTGCCTTTTTTATAAAGTCATCCGTCCTTTGCGCGGGAATTCAAAAATTTAAAAATTAAAAATTAAAATTTTCGAAACAACTTTTTAGAATTTTCAAATTTAGGTGAAAAATATTTAAAAAAAGTTAATTTCGACCTTGCCGGATTTGTTTTTTATTTTTATAAAGTCATCCGTCCTTTGCGCGGGAATTTAAAAATTTAAAATAAATAATAAATAATAAAAAATTGAAATTTTTGAAACAACTTTTTAGAATTTCTAAATTTAGGTGAAAAATATTTAAAAAAAGTTAATTTCGACCTTGCCAGATTTGTTTTTTATTTTTATAAAGTCGTTCGTCCTTCGCGCGGGGATTTAAAAATTCAAAAAAATTAATATTTTAAAGATTAAAGTTACTGTAACATTGTCTATGGGGACTTTTAGGAATATCCCGAAATAAAAAGTAAATGGGTTATGGTAGGGAATTACCATTTTTTTGGCGGGAATTCAAAAATTAATTTTTTCAAATTGCAGCATTCTAAAAAATCAAAATTAACCGAATTTTGTTTTGATTCGATTAATACTGTTTTTTATTTTTCTCGAAAGAAAAATAAGTTTTCACGTTGACGAATCCTTGACCGTTTTTCAATCAGAAATTTTTTTTACAATATATTCAAAAATTTTTTTACAATATATTCGAAAAAAAATTTTCTTTATAATATATTTGAGAAATTTTTTTAATAATATATTCAAAGAAGTTTTTTTGGTGGAATATATTCGGAAAATTTTTTCTGTAATATATTCGAAAAAAATTTTTTTGTAATATATTCGGAAAATTTTTTTTGTAATATATTTGAAAAAATTTCAAAATTAAGTTTTCAGTAATCCAGATCAGAATGGATCCGAGTCGGCTGCTCTTTGTGGTTAGTTATTTTAATTTTTAAAATTTAAATAACTGAATTTAGGCCTTCTTGGCAATACTGTCAATTGTTCATTCTGTCCCGGACGGAAAACCCGTAGATCAGTCGAAATGTGATCAAACACCTCTCCAGATTGTTTTCTTGTTTGATCTCAGTCCCAGAAACAATACAGATTTCTCGAGACAACAATCAAGAGTCATAGAAACCATCAGGTAATTAATTAATTTAAAAAACGAAAAAATAATTTTCGAAAGTTAAAAAAATTGGAGAAATTAAATTTTAAATGTAAAAAATTTAGTTTCAATTTAAATAAAAATTTAAAAAATCAAGTCTAAAATTTGAAATTTCAATAAAAATTAGAAAAATTAATTTTAAATTTAAAAAAAATTAGAAAAATTTAATTTTTAATTTTAAAAAATTAGAAAATTTAATTTTTAACTTTAGAAATTTTAAAAAATTTAATTTTTAATTTTAAAAAAAATTAGAAAATTTAATTTTAATTTAAAAAAAATGGAATTTTAGACATATTGATGCTTTGACCCATGAGAGAAGTGTTTCGTTCGGATTTGTGGTCTTCCACCGACTTCCTGTGCTTCTGAGTCCGTTGAATTCTCCCAAGTCGAGTGATTCTTCGAAGGTGACGGAACAGGTACAAGCAGTGAGACCTCGACGTCACGCCAGTACGTCTCCTGCGAAGGCCCTGGATTTGGCCGCAGATCAATTTGAAAAAAACGGAAAACAAGGAGCTCGATCGATTGTTTTCCTCGTTCATGACGGATCGAATTCGGATTTGATTGCGGAAACCCTGGAGGCGGTGGAGAGACTCCAAGGACAGAAAGTGGATGTGTTCGCGATTTCAGGATCCAGAAATCCGGACATCTTCGCACTTGTCGGATATACTCTTCGACGAGAAAAAATTTACTCTGATGAAAAAGACAGAATTAATTTCTTCGCTACGGTAGATACTGTAATTGGACTCTGTGGAGATTCAAAGGACCAGATTCTTCCGGAAGTGTCTGACAATCTGGATGGATTTGAAAAAAAACAAAATCCGAAATTTTCGGCCTCGATGGAATGTCCCGCCACAGGGCAAGTGGACATGGTGGTCGTTCTGGACACCTCTGGATCCGTCTTCAGGGCCTTTGCCGAGGAGCGGGAACTGGCTTCTGAACTTATTCGTCAAATAGATCCAGAAAAATTCGAAAAAAATATGCAAATTGGTCTGGTCAGTTTCGCTTCGAAACCCTTGGTTTTGTTGCCTTTGAGTCGTGGAAGAACTCCATCTACTGTAATTAATAGAATTCAAAATGTAGAATTCACAGGAATGAACACAAGAATTTCCGATGCAGTCGAATTGGTTCTGGAGGAACTCGAATCCAGAAGACGGGTCAACGCCCTCCAGATGGTCGTGCTGATCACCGACGGCCACGGTCAGGAATTCTGGAATCAGGCCCAGACAGCAGGAAAAAAACTCCAAAAAAGTAATTCTGAGGTGTTTCTCGCCACGACTTTGCCTGATTTCAATTATCCTGAAATGCTACTGTATGCCGGAGACGATTCCAGAATTTTCGTCGGAAAAAATTTTTCAAATTTTCTTCCTACAGTAAGAAAATTAATAAACAGATGTGTCGGAAGCGAAAATTACGTCCCTCCGGTTACTGTAACGAAGAAATTTAACGAATCTTCGATCGTCAAATTAAATTTTAAAAATAATCAAAAAATTGGACAAAATATTTTCGCCGAAGAAAAAATTCAAAAATCCGTCATCAAAGCTGTTGATGAAAAAAAATCAGAATCTCAGGAAGTACTGTCGATTAGCGAAAGAGAAGAAGCCAGACAGAAGGCGGACCGCCTCCGGGGGTTCCTGTCGCAGCAGAGGGGTCTTCCGAAGTCCGCCGATTGCGACACCGATTTGATTTTCGTAATCGAAAGAAGTCAAAAATCAACTTTTAATTTTTCAGATCAATTAGAATTAATTTCAAAAGTAATCGAAGGGGTCATGCCGGTGGATGTCGAATCCGGAAAAGTCAGATTCGGATTAGTTACGTTTTCGAAAAAATCAAAAATCATCGTTTCTTTGAATTCTGGATTCAACATTGGAAATTTCACGGAAAAAATCCGAAATATTCTTCCGTTTCATTCCAGTTCGGACCTCGACGAAGGCCTGGAGACGGCACTCGAGGAAATAAATGAAAAAAGAAGAAAAAAAGCTCGAGTCGTGGTCGTCCTGGTGACTTCCGGAAAACTAGTCAACATCGATTTGAAAAAATTCGAAAAAATCGCGACAAATATTAAAAAAATCGAAAACAGCGATATTTTCGCAGTCAGTTTGAATCCCTTCAACGACGCCAAAGTTCTTACGGTAATTTTTATATGAAAATTAAAATTCCAAAATTCTACAAAAACTTCTGAAATTTAGAATTCTAAAAATCCGCTTCTAAGCAATTTCAAAAAATATCATTTTTAATTTTTTGTAAAAGAAAAATTTAAATTAGTAATATACGGTTTTTTGAATTCCCGCGTAAAGGGCGAGTGAGTTTACAAAAGTGGAAAAAGTGGCAAATCTGGTAACTTTCCACAAATTCGACTCTCTTTTTCGTCGTTCATTTTCCCCTTACCTAAAATTTAAAAACCCTAAAAATTCGCACTAAAACTACTTTGAAAATCTTTTCTTTTTCATTTTTTAAATAATTTAGTTCTATAATCACCATCTGAAACCTTGCGATTCTGAAAATCCCAAAAATGTCGGAATTTTGTGTTGAAACAATTTCGTAATTTTTGTTTTATTTTTTTTAATATTATATATATATATTTTTTTTAGAAATTGACAGGAGACAGATGGAGGGTCTTCGTAGATGCCCGGGTGAGACAGTTCTCGAGGGATATTGGAAACTCCCTCAGCTCTTGTTCTCTTGCAGCAAGGGAAATCCACAAAGATGCCGATTCTCATGAGCCTGATTCCTCCGTCGAGAAAGTCGAACATTTGGCGTTGTTCGCGAAGAAGTTAGAAGAATCAGATTCTGACTGCGGCACTGACCCCATCGACCTCGTTTTGATCCTCGATATATCGACCTCAATTACGCGGGAATTCGACGAGCAAAAACGGATTTCGATGGATTTACTGAAACAAGCCCCTCTGGGGGACATTGGGTCAAGAATCAAAGTCGGAATCACGACGTTTAATCAGTTCGGGAAAACCGTGGTTTCCTTGAATAACTCCCTGGAAAGAGAAGAACTGCTTTTTTCTCTCGACAGAATCGAACACACCGGGGGCCAGACTTCAGTTGTCGCCGGGATTTCGCAATCTATATCCGACATTTCTCAATTCAGAAGAATAGGAGCCAGATTAGTGGTTGTACTGATTTCCGACGGGAACAGCAGAGACAGTTGGAGCCGAGTTCAGAAGGCCGGAAACACCCTCAGGAAAAGCGGAGCCGACGTTTTTGCCATTGCCTTGAGCAAAGAAAGGAACGAAGAAGAACTTACAGTTTATACCAACTCCAAAAAAAGGGTATTTTCCGATGACAAAACTAGTTTGTTCATTCTAAGTTCGAAAAAAATTATTTTCGGTTGTTCGATTCATCAACGAGAAAAACAACTCGCGGACATCGCCGTTGCCGGACAAGAAGAAGCCGAAATAGAACACGTAGAGAACTTAGACAAAGTCGCAATTCTGAAGCCTACAGATGATCCAGAATCTTCGGAAAAGGACAAAAAACCCAAATCAGAAGTTGGAAATAAAGGCAAAGTGGAAATTCTAAATCCTACAGATGATCCAGAATCTTCGGAAAAAAACGAAGAAGGAGAAGTAAAAAAAGAAGAAGATAAAACAGAAATTTCAAAGTCCAAAACTGTTCCAGAATCTTTAGAAAAAGACGAAATAAAGGAAATCTCCAATGATACAGACGAAGAAATTAAGGAAAAAGATAAAGCAGAAATTTCAAAGTCCAAAACTGTTTCAGAATCCTTGAAAAAAGACGAAATAAAAGAAGTTTCCAATGATACAGACGAAGAAACCAAGAAAGAAATTAAGGAAAAAGATAAAAAAGAAATTTCAAAGTCCAAAACCGCTCCGGAATCCTTGAAAAAAGACGAAATAAAAGAAGTTTCTAATGATACAGACGAAGAAACCAAAGAAGAAATTAAAGAAGAAGATAAAAAAGAAATTTCAAAATCCAAAACCGCTCCGGAATCCTTCATGAATGAACAAGGAAGAGAAATGTTCAAAATGGAAACAACAGAGGAACCGGAGAAACATATTCAAACTTTGTTTTCTGATGACTGTACTGTAGATTTGATGTTTATTATCGACACTTCTCAATCTGTAGCTGATGAATTTCAAAAACAACTCCAATTCGCCGTGGATCTGGTGAAACGGCTTCCGGACGACGATTTCGAAACAAGGGTGAACGTGGCTGCTGTCAGTTTTTATAAAACTTCGAAAATTGAATTTCCTTTTGGAAAATTCAAAGAAAAATCAAAAGTTTTGGATGCATTATTAAAAATAGAACATACTGGAGGATCCACAAGTGCGGTTTCTGGAGTCGAATTGGCCGTGGAAGAAATCATCAGAAGCAGAAGATCAGGAGCAAGATTGATGGTGGTTTTGGTCTCGGACGGAAATAGTCAAGATCTCTGGGAAAATGTGGTTTCTGCAGCTGAAAAACTCCGATCAATTAATGCAGATGTTTATGCCGTTACTGTCAGTCATGATTATTTCTTCAGAGAACTCGAATTATATGCAGGAAACAAATGGTTCGTTTACATCGACGCCAGAATCCGTCAATTTTTGGACGAAGCAGAAATGTCTGTCGTCGAATGTCGAAATCCTTCAGTTCCTGCCAATCATCTCCAATCCGTGAGTTTTCAAGGATAATTTTACGAAATTTGTTTAATTTTATCAAAAATTTAAAATTTACGAAATTTATTTAAAATTATTAAAAGTTAAAAATTTACGAAATTCTAAAAATTCTTCTCGAGACCGTTTCGTAGAAAATATTTCTAATTTTATGATATAAATCTTTTGGATTTTTCTAGAATCTAACAAAATTTTAAAATTACCAAAATTTTTAAATTTACGAAATTCCAAAAATTCTTCTCGAGACCATTTCGTAGAAAATATTTCAAATTTTATGATACAAATCTTTTGGGTTTTTCTAGAATCTAGTATATCTCTGAAATTATCAGAAATTGAAAAGTTTCAAATTTCTTTAAAAATCCTAAAAATTCGAATCGAAGTAATTTTTATTTTTTTATCTTTACAATACTGATTTCTAATTCAATATATGAAAACCGAAAATTCGTGTCGAGACGATTTTTAATAATTTTAATTTTTTGGTTTTCATAATATATAATTAAATGTTTATATTTATTTTTACACTTGTTTTTCAGGCTAAGATAGGTCCTCCTACGAAGCTCGAGGATATCGCGACAACCCTAGCCTCGATTTCTGTTTCGTCGACGCCGTTCCCGACTCCTTCGCCGGTTCTGACGGGTTGTCAACAGGACATCGTGGATCTGATGATAGTTCTGGACACTTCTACATCTGTGGAGAAAGAATTCTACGCTGAAAAGAACTTCGCCTTGGATTTGATTAAAGTTCTTCCAGAAGCGGATTTTTCGAACAGAATCAGAGTTGCTTTGGTCAAGTTCAATTCTGAAGCTCAAGTTCAATTTAATTTCGGAGAAAAGAAATCAAGAAATGATATTTTATATGAAATCGAAAGAGTAGAACACACAGGTGGACAAACGAGTCTCGTCGCGGGGGTTTCGCTGGCGCTGGACCAGATTTCGTCGAAAAAAAGACCGAATAGTCGTTTAGTCACTATTATTATTTCCGACGGCAATAGTCAAGACGAATGGTCTGTTGTTCAGATAACTTCGAAAAAATTAATCAAAACTGGAAGCGAAATTTATGCCGTAACATTGAGCGAAAAATATTATTTTGACGAATTGAAGGAATACACAGGAAACGAAAGACACGTTTATATTGACGAAAAAATCCAAGAATTCATCCAGGACGTCGGATTGAGTGTTGTCAGTTGTCCTGGGAGATTTGTCGATAGAGTTACTCTTGCTCCAAATGTGGAAATCTCGGTAACCCCAATGACCCCCGGAAGTTCCCCAATTACTCGACCTACAAATCCAAAACTCGATAAATCAACGGATTTCGCGATGGGATCTTCGTTGCCGGAATTCGCTTTGGCCAAGGACGATTTTGGAGAAATTTCCGTGATTGAAAGAGGCGATTCTGTCATAACCACGTCCAATGGAAGATGCAAGTATTCGAAAATGGATTTGATAGTGATTCTGGATGCTTCGACTTCGAGACAGGAGGTTTTCGAACATCAAAGAGAACTTGCCTTGAGTTTGGTCGAGAGATTGCCCATCGCCAGAGACGATACTCATGTGGCTATTGGATTGAACAGTTTCACAAGTGTTCCGACGTTGAGACAGACTTTAGGACTTGGAAGAGATAAACTAATGGTCAGAAAAGCCATAGAAGATATAAAATATCGCGGAGGATCTACTTTGACTTCCAAAGCCGTGGAATTGGCCGTGAAGGATCTGGAACGAGGACGAAGACCGGATGCCCTTCAAGTGGTAGTTTTGATGAACGACGGAATGTCTCAAGATCCTTGGGAAAAAGTCCTGTTGGCAAGCGAAAGACTGAAAGAAACAGGAGCAGAGAGGTTCGGAGTCGCCTTAGGGGACGACATTGACCTCAGAGAACTCCGACATTACATAGAAGACGAAAATAGGATCTACAGAGATGGATCGACGGAGAAGTTCCTAAGTGATGTTGTGGATCTTCTCAATGGAGGCGAAATCGACTGTCAACAGAAACCAGAAGTCATCGATGAAGGATTCCCTCAGGCGTCTGTTGAGGACTGCCTGAAACCGAAGCTGGATGTCGTCGTTGTTTTCGATGCTACTGACAACACTCCAAATCAGGACGATCCTAAAATAACCTCAAACAAGTACCTTCTTCTCGACGTTCTTGGTAGGTTGATTATATATAAAACATTACTTAAAAACGAGGAATTATTCACTTAATAAGTAGCAAATTATTAAGTGATGATATATCAACTTTGATCAAAATCGAAGTTTTCGTTAGTAATTGTAAGCCGAAGGTCGTCGTGCTCAGGTTTGGACGCTTCTGGATTTAGTGATGACACTGTTGGAGTTTTTCAGTATTTTTAGTTTTGATTAAGACATGCAGGAACTTTTTCCGATGCCGATGATAATCTAAAATATAGGATTTGGAAGGATAGACACCCTATGTAGTAACTAGGGAATTATGCAGTCGTGATATGTCAGTCTCAGACAAAATCGTAGTTTCTGTCGACAATCGCTGTTTGAATTTGTTTATATTCGTCATATTTCTACTTTAGGAGATTTTTTTCAATGTTTTCATATATAATTAAGATATAGAGAACTTTTTTAAATATTTTTATTTATCTACAATATATTACTAAAAAAACGAGACTTTTGCATCCGGCAATTCCCTAATTCTTAAATAACGATATATCCTCCTCTTGAAGAATCGTAATTCCCGTTGATCATCGCGAGTTGGGCCAGTTGAAGTCGTTTGTAATCGTCGTATTCGGGCTTCAGGAGTTTCTGAATCCGGCAACGGCATTTTTGGAGTTTTTTTTCAGCATCTTCGTCGTTGATTCCTTCGGCCGTGATGAGGACGTGGAGAGGTTCCTTCAGATGCTCGAATCCTGGGGTATTCCTTTGTCTTAGACGTTCTTCTCTGTCAGGATTCTGAAATATAAGATTCATATATGAAAACTCAATAGAGAACCAACCTTGACGGATCCTCGTCCACGAATCAGGATCCCACAGCCAGTACTGGATTCCAGTTGACGGACGGAGATCCCACGAGGGCCCAGGATTCTCCCGATGAAGTTATAGTTAGGGTGTTCGGGGACCATGATTTTGTCTCTCTTCAGAATTCGGTCTCTAGCGGGAGAAACAGAGGAACCAGACTCAGGATCAGTGTTCTGAGGGGGGTTGATGGAAAAGGAGTGAGTCGGAGGTAAGTCCCCGAGGGTCTTAGTTGGAGAGGAGTAACTAGGGGGCGGGTCCTTAGGGGTCTTAGTCGATGAGAGGCAGGTGGATGTCAGATCCCTGAGGGTCTTGATAGAAGAGTAACTAAGAAGTAAATCCTCAGGGTCCTTGGTTGATGAAGGACAACTAAATCTCAGATCCTTAGAAGTCTTGGTAGAAGAGGAATGACCATAGGGTAAGTCCCCAGGGGCTTTGGCGGAAGAATAATGACTAGGATCCGGCTTCTTAGAGCAGGTATGCGTTCCGAAAAGTAAATTTCCAAAGAAATCCGACTTCAAAGTGGACGAAATAGACCGGCTACAGTAATCACGGGCCATTGTTTCCGCCAAACAAGACATCCTGTCGACGAGGAGGCCAAGTTGAGTCAGGAATCCCGCCGACGTCCCTGTGCGTTCGGATTCCACAAGATCCAGGACTTCTCTGATGGTGTACAGTAACAGGTCCATTTCTTCGTTAGGATATCTAAATATTCGTAATTAGATAAATAAGATTTAAAAACAAACGTTTTATGATTTTCGTTGTTTTTATTAAATTTGAATAATTCAGAAGAGAATTTCGAAAAACCGTCAGAAGGGGCTTGATAGGGTCTTCTTCGACGATGACCCTTGTGTACGTCAAAACGGTCACCTGCAGCGCCATCGGGGGTAGAGGACTCGGGGGAGGTCGAGTAGTCGACGAGACCCTTAGGTAGAGTTTTCTTTTGTCTTCTTGGTTTCCTATTAGGGCGACGAGGGGTCCTTTCGTTACATCTAGGGGTCTTCTTGTCATGCCGAGAAGTTCCATCTCCATCTTGAGGGATTTTTTCAGGACGTAGGGAAGTTTCCTCACAACATGGAGGGGTTCCATCATCATGTTGAGAAGACTCTTCGTCACGCTGAGGGGTTCTGTAGTCACATAAAGAGGTTGTGTCGTTGTGTAGGGAAGTTGCATGGTTGTCATCCGGAGAGGTTCCATCGTCACGCTGAGGGGTTCTTTCATCACACATAGGGGCCCCGTCGTCACACATAGGGGTTCTTTCATCACACTTAAGACCTGTATTACCATTTATAAGGGTTATTTTGCCACGTAGAGGAGTTCCATCATCACCCGTAGAAATCCCGTCGTCACACCTAGGGGTCCTATCGCGGTCCACAGGGCGCGGAGACATAGCGGTCATCGGTGACTCAGAAGACATCTTTGAAGTCAATCAGGAACGTTCTTCGATTAACAAATGACCGAAAAAGTGAAAATTTAAGAATAAAATTTCTTTCTTTTATTTATTTTTTAAATTTAATTTGCATTTTTTTAAATTTACTTTAATTTGCATAATTTCCAGGATCTCTTCCTGCAAACGACGATGTGAAAGTTTCGATCACGTCTTTCGGACCAGAACCGAAGTTGGATCACAAATTCAGCGATCCACAAGACAGAGATAGTGTTTTTGAAAGAATCCAATCCATCCAGCCGGTGAAAGGAACGGCGTCCTACTCGAGAGCGGTCCATTCTGCTTTGGATTACTACAACCAAAATAAGAGATCAGATGCCAGAGGTCTTCTTTTGATCGTTGGAGATGGTAATAGTGCTGATGAAAAAGTAGAAAAAAGTCTCACAGCGAATTTGGTGAAAAAAATTAAAGGAATCGAATGTCATGCCGTAGATAGCGGAAAAAAAATCGACGAAATGGAACTGGCCACCTACACTGGAGACGTCAAAAGAGTCTACAATTATGACAGAAATGCCGATTTCGCAAAGGAACTTCTGAGATTGGCAACTCTGGGACAAAGCGAACATTGTGTCGAGACCAGAAAGGTTAGGGATATAAAATTAGAATAATTTTTAAATTAGAATAATTTTAAAATTTAAAAAATTTTGAAATAATCACAAAACGAATTTCCAGAATCTCGAAGTTTATGATGTTTGTTCCAAATTTCTACGAGATTTTGAAAGATTTTAGAAATTTTAAATAAATTCTGAAAACGGAATTTTTAAATGAATTTTGTGAGGTTCTAGAAAGATCCAAAAAATTCCTACAAAATTCTGGAAAATTCCCGAAATTTTCATTAGACTTTTGGAATTTTCAGAATTATCTACTAAATTCCAGAAGCTTCAATTGGATTCTGAAAATGTACAGAATCCTCTGTTAAATTTTCAAGATTCCAGAAGCTTCAATTGGATTCTGGAAGTTCCAAAAAATTCCGAAATTTCAAATTTTAAAAACCGTAATATTTTTTATTTTTTATTTTAAATTTTAAAAACCGTAATATTTTTAATTTTTAATTTTAAAAATTCCAAAATTTTTTATTTTTTATTTTAAAAATTCCGAAATTTTAATTAAAAAATAAACTTTGATAATTTCAGCAAGAACAACCTTCAGAATCCGTCCGAAAAGAAGAAGTTTATTCTACAGCAGCTCCGTTTTTGGCACAGGATATCGTAACGGAAGATAAAGCAGATAAAGATGTCGGAAATGTAGGAGATAAAATCATCACTATTGAAAGGAAAACTACACTTCGTCCAAAAATAACTACTGTAAAAGAAACAACATCCACAACAGAAGCTTCAATGACAACAAAGAAGGCTAAAAATTCGAAATCACCTACTTCAAGGATTCTGGAGACTTCTTCGACTTCAAAACCAAGTTTGAGTCCAAAAAGTACTCAAGCACCTTCAGAAACTGTAGAATCAGATTCTGGAGATGATTCTAAGCCTAAGCCTCAATCTGATTCTGAACTTAAGCCTAAGCCTAAGTCTAAAACTAATTCTGAACCTGAACTGAAGCCTAAGCCTGATTCTGATTCTAAACCTAAGCCTAAGCCTAAGTCTCAAACTGATTCTAAACCTAAGCCTAAGCCTAAGTCTCAAACTGATTCTAAACCTAAGCCTAAGCCTAAGTCTCAAACTGATTCTAAACCTAAGCCTAAGCCTCAATCTGAACCTTTGGCTAATTTGGTTCCTGGATGTTTGATTGACTTAATTTTGATCATTGATGCCTCTGGGAGTGTTGAAGAAACCTTCAATAGAGAAAAAGAACTCGCTGCTGGCATCATCGACAAACTTAGAATCGGTCCAGATAACGCCAGAATTTCTTTGATCAAGTTTGCTTCGAAAAATAAGATTAAAACTTATTTAACTTTTGATGGACTCCAATCGAAAAAACATGTTTTAAAACAACTTCACAGAATTTCTTTCTCATCTGGAACCACGGCTATCCACATGGCCCTCCTTCAGGCGATCACGGAGTACTCCATCGCCAGAGGGGCTCGTCCTGGGAAAGCCACTCCGATCGTTGTTATTTTCACCGATGGATTTACTCAGAAGGACACTTCGAAGGAATCTGCTCTTCTTAGAGAAGCCATTCCGGACGTTTTCGCCATCGCCATAAACCACGAGTACCCGATCTCGAGGGTGGAACTGGAGACCATCACAGGGGACTCCAGAAGAGTCTTCACCGATTCCAACATCAAGGACTTCCATCAACTTCTGGCTGAAAAACTTAAAAGTTGTTAGAATTTGTAAATAGATTTTTTGCGTTTTCTCATTTAGCCATTTTCAAATGAAACATTACAGTAATAATGAATTTTTTGAAAATCTTAAAAAATTTTAAAAATCAAAATTTTGCAATCAATAATCACTAAAAATCCGAAATTTCTGAACTACGGTATTTAGGGAAGGTTTTCTAAAAAAATCAAGGAAATTATTTTTTTCCTTTCGAGACCGGTAATTAAAAACTTTACATTTTTCCAACTACAGTACTTAAAGAAGTTAAAATTTCTCAAAAAATCAAAAAAATTGATTTTCTTTCCAGGACCAATAATTGTTAAAAATCCCACCATTTTCGAACTACAGTATTTTAAAAAATTACAATTTCTCAAAAAATCAAAAAAAATTAATTTTATTTTTTTTCTTTCCAGGACCACAAACTCTACAATTCTCTAATTACAGTACTCATAATTTCTCAAAAAATCAAAAAAAATTGATTTTCTTTCCAGGACCAACGATTGTTAAAAATCCCACAATTTTCGAACTACAGTATTCAAAGAAAATAGAATTTCCCAAAAAATCACGAAAATTAATTTTATTTTTCCCTTTCGATGCCAGTAATTAAATAAAAATTTAATACTTTTCCAACTATAGTACTTAAAGAAGTTAAAATTTCTCAAATAATAAAAAAAATTATTTTTTCTCTCCAGGACCCTAAATTGCGATTTTCTAATTACAGTATTTTTAAAAATGACTGTTTTCAAATAATCAAAAAAAATTAATTTTCTTCTCAGGACCAACGATTTTTTAAAATTCCACAATTTTCGAACTACAGTATTTTAAAAAATTACAATTTTCGAATAATAAAAAAATTATTTTTTCTCTCCAGGACCCTAAATTACGATTTTCTAATTACAGTATTTTTAAAAATGACTATTTTCAAATAATCAAAAAAGATTAATTTTCTTCTCAGGACCAACGATTTCTAAAAATTCCACAATTTTCGAACTACAGTATTTTAAAAAATCACAATTTTCGAATAATAAAAAAATTATTTTTTCTCTCCAGGACCCTAAATTACGATTTCCTAATTACAGTATTTTTAAAAATGACTGTTTTCAAATAATCAATAAAATCAATTTTTTCCTTCCAGGACCAGCGATTTCTAAAAACTTCACAAACTCCTCAGCTACAGTATTCCGTCCCAAATTGTCCCTAAAAATTCCATTTTCTTTGCGACTTTCGCAATCAAGGTTTTCGATCGATAAATTTTGAAAATCTTTATTCCGACCCAATTCTGTCATCGTCACTTACAAAATAGATTGTTATTCAAAATAAAAATAAAAAATAAAATTTTAATATTGAAAAGCCTCTTGGAAGGACTTTGAAGTCCATCTCATTTTTGTTTTACTGCCGGGTTTTCCTCTTTGGAAATCGCTCAGTTTCCCTGCATTCGTGGCTTGTTTGAAAAACGCATTCGAGTCCTGCTGCAGAGCGAGCGGAGATAGGGGCGCGTTGAATTGTCGTGTCAGAGACGGAGTGAGAGAAATATAACTAAAAAATGAGAGACAAATTTCTCTTGTGCGCAATGGTAGGTTTTTCCATTCTATATGGATTGACTGCTCATCGAGGCCATTTCGTTGTGCGTATCGCACCCGGCCTTCAGAGCGAAACAAGACAGTCGTTGAGCCAAAGCAAAACTGGGCGCAGCATCAGTCTAGCGAATCGTGTCCCGTTTCTTTCCGAGCCACTTTTTCTTTTTCGCCTTGAGGGCTGTTATTGAAATAGCAGCTGAAGCAGAAAGAAGGAAGAGAGAGGAAAAGCTTGTCTCTTTGTCTGGCGTTCTGTCCCTCGAGCCAGTCCGCTGTAGTCCGCCAAATTGAACAAGCCAAACTCTCCAAAAAAGCGAAAATGGCATTGCGCTCCCTTCTTATTTTGGTCGCGAGTTTTCGTGGCAGCTCTTGATGAAGGCTTCCCTCAAAAGGTTCAATGGAGTGAGTGTCCCCTTCTGAAATAACTGATTCCTTCTAATGAGCTCTTTCACCCTTTTGAACTCTCTAATTACATTTTTATATATTGTTTCCTTATTTACCAATCAATTAATTACTTTCGGATTCTGGATCCAGACCGGGATCACTTCGGAATAAGGCCCTCAGGTCATCAATCGGTGGTTTTTCTTCTTTATCCTCGACAATCGTAATTTTTGATTTTTCTTCATATATGAAAAATCCGAAAAATACATTTTTATTTTTTTCTTCATATATGAAAAATTTTAAAAATATATTTTTATTTTTTTCTTCATATATGTAAAATTAAAAAAATATATTTTCATTTTTCTTCATATATGTAAAATTCGAAAAATATATTTTGAAGTTAAATTTACTCCTGTTCTAAAATTAAACAAAATAAAAATCCAAAATTAATCCCAAAAAAAATTATTTTTTTTTAAATTTTAATTTTTTAATTTCTCTAAAATAAAAAAATTAATTTTTGAATGTATTTATTTTTAACTTATATTAAAATTTAAATTTCTTCATCTGTTTACGTCAACGATCAAGTTAATTGAAGGTGTAAATGGCCCAGAATTGGTCCCAAAACGAATTTGGATTTTAAGAAACATTCAAAATTTTAAAAATTTATTTTTTACTAAAATCAAAATTTGGGAAATTTATTTTTTACTAAAATCAAAATTTGGGAAATTTATTTTTTACTAAAATCAAAATTTGGGAAATTTATTTTTTACTAAAATCAAAATTTTAAAAATTTATTTTTTACTAAAATCAAAATTTTAAAAATTTATTTTTTACTAAAATCAAAATTTTTAAAATTTATTTTTCACTAAAATTACTTTTTAAAAAATTTTAATTTTTATCTTTGTTCTAAAATTAATTAGAATTTTTTTTTCGTTTCAGGACCGAAATTTTGTTTTTTTACAAAATAAAACTTAAAATTTTACTTTTTATTTTCTGTAATATTATTTTTTACTTAATTTTTACTAAACCCATCAATTTTAGCCGTAAAAGTATAATCAAACTAGTAATTTTACTTTATAAACTACTAAATTTCAATTTTTCAAATAAAATAATTTTTTTATATGAAAAAAAGTTTAAATAAAATTAATTTTCTTGAATTTTAAAAATTTTTAAAATAAATTTTTTTTTTGAATTTTTTAAATAAATTTATTTTTTTTCTAATTTTTAAAAAATTTTAAATAAATTTTAGTTTTTTCCGAATTTTTAAAAATTTTAAATAATTTTTTTTTAATTTTTAAAAAATTTTAAATAAATTTTATTTTTTTTTCGAATTTTTAAAAATTTTTAAAAATTGTTTCAATTTTTTTGACTTTTTTGATGATTATCTACTTTGGAATTTGGCCAAATAATATGAATAACCATCGTGTATTCATAAACGAGAATATAAAAATTATTTTTTAATTACAAAATTTATTTTTTAATTATAAAATTTTCTAGATTATGGCCATCAAGGGCAACTGAATGCTCGAAAGCATTGTTGTGAAACAACGAAGCCATTTTTAAATTGAAGAATCAATTTTAGATTCTTCTAATTTCTCAAATTATAATTGTGTTTTGATTCATAAAAGTAATATGTCGTCAACAGGAGAACAACCACCACCTCCGTCAACAAGTATGGGACCTCCACCTCAACCGTCGACTTCTGGAGCTCCGTTGAACGTTCAAACAAACACTATGCCTCCACCACAGCATCCTGGAGCAATGCAGAGTCCTGTAAGTTTTGTTTTTTTAAAGATCATGAGTCCAACGGAAAAGCCAAGCAATTTTGAAAATGTCATTTGAAAATCCCGCGCATTGGCAAGCTGTTCTGAATGTCACAAGTACCTGAAAATCTTCTTAAAATATTTAAAATTACGGTCTTAAGTTATTTCCACTCATGAATTATTTTAAAATTCAACATCTAGTAGGTTAATGGAAGAGCCGGACAATTTGAAAAACGTTATTTAAAAATCCCGCGCATTGGCAAACTGTTCTAAATGCCACAGGTACCTAAAATTTCCTCTTAAAAGATTTAGAGTAAGAATTTGAAGGTATTTGTAGTCATGAATTATTTTAAAATTCAACATTCAGAAGTTGATGAAAAACGTTATTTAAAAATCCCGCGCATTGGCAAACTGTTCTGAATGCCACAGGTACCTAAAATTCTTTCTTAAAAGATTTAGAGTAGGAATTTGAAGTTATTTGTAGTCATGAATTATTTAAAAATTCAACATTCAGAAGTTAATGAAAAACGTTATTTAAAAATCCCGCGCATTGGCAAACTGTTCTGAATGCCACAGGTACCTAAAATTCTTTCTTAAAAGATTCAGAATAGGAATTTGAAGGTATTTGTAGTCATGAATTATTTAAAAATTCAACATCTAAGAAGGTTTAAAATTCTTTTTCAATCAGCAGCTGACAATCTAGACAAAACAAAACAAATAAACAAAACACACGTGGTTTTCCTTAGTATTTGACCGATAGGCAATAGAAACTAGACAGACTTTTCGGAGACCAATGAATGACGCAAAAAAAGAAAAAATGTGAATGACTCCCTCTCAAGCTTTCGCATAGGAATGTCCGTTTGTCGGACGACTCTGTTCCCCTCGTCATATGTGTTCAACCAACCCTATAGTACAAAATAGTGCTTGTTCTTTGTCCATTTTATTTTTATTCTGGGCGGAATGAAGAGCTTCCGTTTGGTCACGTGGGTTTTTAGAAGGCAAGGTTTGGCGCCGATTAGACTGGAAGAAAAATGACATGATTGTCGGTCAACGTGAACTCATGAGAATCTTGTTCTTCCCACGATGGATTCAAGACCAAGGTTTCCTTCCTGGTCTTGGTCAAGAGTCAAAACTATCACTTGAACCAAAAGCAAATGATTTCAAATTTGTTTTTCAAAACACATTTTTTTTAAATTACTTAAAATTTAAAAAAAATCAATTTTTGTTTTTTAAAATTACTTAAAATTAAAAAAATTAATTTTTATTTTTTTTTCTAAATTAAAATTTTTAAAAAATTAATTTTTATTTTTTTTCAAATTACTTAAAATTTAAAAAAAATTAATTTTTATTTTTCTTTAAATTAAAAAAAATCAATTTTTGTTTTTTAAAATTACTTAAAATTAAAAAAATTAATTTTTATTTTTTTATTTTTTTATTTTTTTAAAAACTTAATTTTTTTAATTTTTATTTTAATTTAAAATACTTCCAAAAAAATATAAAATGATTTAAATTACTTTTTCCGATTGATTTGGAGAAAAATTTTATTCTTTCAAAAAATCAGGTTTTTCAAAAAAGAAAAAATTTACGATTCGGGTCTTGACACGAAAACCCCAGATATCAGATTTTGATTACTAACTTTGACAAAATCAGATACAATTTTAAAAATAAAATTAAAAAATAAAAAATAAATTTAAATAAAAATTAAAAAATAAAAAAATAAATTTAAATAAAAATTAAAAATTAAAAAATAAATTAAAAATTAAAAAATTAAAAATTAAGGTTTTAAAAATTTTTATTTTTAAAAAAATAAGATACTGTAATTTTACGGATAATTTTAAAATTATTTAATTTTTTTAATTTTTAAACTTTTTTAAAAAATTTGATGATTAATTAAATTTTGCAAAAAATAATTTTGTAAATTTTTGAATATGGAAGGACTACATGGATGAATGGAAGCCCCTTATTCGTTCAAGTCTCGTTATTAGATTAGTAAAGTTTCTTCCGCTAAGAATCCCGATCAATAATTCGGGCTACATCTTGAAAGGAGGACTTCCGCTTGTTTTATGGAGACAGCAGTCCGAGTATAAACAGCCCATTATCGATCGATCATCGAGACTCATTTTTCGGGGAGTAAATTGTTCTCCCAGGGAATCCTCATATTCCCGCGAAAACAAACATAATCGAAAAATGACGTCATTTGAAATATAAGATCGAAAATTGGATGTGTAATTAACGAATTAGGGTTAATTTTTAATTATTTTGGACATTTTTGAGTTGAAAATTATATTTTTTTGAATAATTTAGGATTCTAGAAGTTTATGGAAATTTTCAAGGTTTCATTTGAAGGTTATAAAATATTTTAGAATTTAATTCGAATGATTCTGAAATTTTCTAGGATATTATAGAAGATTTTTGAAGTTTTTTAGAATCTTCATGGAGGATTCTGAAACTTTCTATGGTATTATAGAAGATTCTTGAAGTTTCTAGAATCTTCATGGAGGATTCTGAAATTTTTTAAAACATTATAGAAGATTTTTGAAGTTTTTTGGACTATTTAAAACTTCTAGAATTCAATTAAAAGGATTCTAGAAGTTTTTAGGCTTCATTTGAAAGTTATAGAATATTTTGGAATTTAATTGGAACGATTCTGAAATTTCCTAGGATATCGAAAAATTTGAAAGTTTCTAGAATCCTCATTTGAACTTTCTAGAATCCTCATGAAGGATTCTGAAATTTTCTAAAAATAAACAATTCTTGAAATTTCCTAGACTTCATTTGAACCTTCTAGAGTCTTCCAAAATTCATTACTTATTTACAAAATTATAAAATTCCAAAATTTAAAATTCATTAAAAATTATTTTTAAAAATTAAAATTTCACGTCAACCTAATTTTGTTTCTTTTTATTTTTCAATAGTTTATTTTTTTAATTATATGATTTTTTTAATTCTTTTTATTTAAAAAAACAGGCGGGAATGCGAGTGATTGACAAGTCTCTGAAATATCGATTCGTTGTCAACTGCTTTAGTCGGTTGGCAGCAAACACGCAGGAGAGAGCGATGCGGAGCCCCATTTTCCATTTCTCTTCGTTCATAAACAAGGCAAAAGAAAGCTCGCGAACGAGAAAACCGACGTGAGTCTTCTATATTTTTTCTGGCGCCAAAGCTCTTTTGAATTTTTTATGACGGACAAACATGTCGCACAAACGGAAAAAGCTTGGTTTGAAAATTGTTCCACGACAAAGGGACCAGACTCTTTTTGTCTGGTAAGAAAATACGAACCGAAGTATCGCAATCAATCGATACTAATCAAAAATGGATTTTTGTCGTTATCGATCAATTAAAAACAAGGAACAGCTGTTAGAAATTACGTCAGCGGGATCAGATTGATCGGATAGATATCGAAAAAACAAAATAATATATACCAAACTAGATCCGGGTCATCGGTCACGAAGTCCAGATAAAGGATGATCCAGCGGACTTAATGGTGTCTTAAAGGTTAAAAATAAACATTACGAAATAGTCCTAACACGAAATTTTAAAGTTTTCTAAAAATTTCTAGAATCTTTGGTTTCAGCAACCTCTGTTAGATTCTGGAAGATTCTAGAAACTTACAAAATCCTATTTTAATACATAAAAATAAAATAGAAAACGATTACGAAATAGTTCTAACACGAAATTTTAAAGTTTTCTAGAAATTTCTGGAATTTCCCAAAGTCCAACAAGATTTTATTTTAATACAAAACTAAAAATAAACACTATTACGAAATAGTTCTAACATGAATTTTAAAACTTTCTAAAAAAATTCAATTTAAATTTTATAAAAATCAATATTTTTTTGTGAAATAGTTTCGACATGAATTTTTAAATTTATAAATTATAAAAATTAATCCAAAAATATTTTTATAAATTTCCAAAAATTCTAAAAACTTTGAAAATAAAAAAATCAATTTTTTAAAATTTTAATAATTTAAATAAAAGCCTATAGTGGATTCTGAAGACCTTGAAAAATCTCAATTAGATTCTAGAAAGTTTTGGAAATTTTTTCAAATTCAAAAAAATTGAAAAAACATGAAAATCGGCATTTTTGAAAACAAAAAATTCTGAAATTTATTCGAAACAATAATTCTTCAGCTGACTACATTTTGAAAAAAACAGAAAAAAATCCGTTTGTCGGATCTAAAAATAGAAGTCCTCTCAGCAGTCACTCATTCATTCAAGTCCAAAATACCACGTGACTGAGAGCTTTCCATGGACTCATGGTCTATAGTTTGGTCCCGAGGGGGACTTCATTCAAAGAAAAATTTACTTTTTTATTTCAGCATCCTGGTCCTTCTTCTCAACCGGATCAGAGATATCCCCCTTATCCTTATGGAGGAAAACCAATGGCGATGCAACAACGACCTCCGCAACCTTGGCCGGAAGGAAATCAAGAAGGACATTATCCTCAGTATGGGGGTCCTGTGTATGGGGGACAACCGTATTGGACTCATCAACAACCTAGGTACATGCCTCCTCAACAATATCCGGGATATCATTCTTATTATCCCCCTATGCAACCATCTTCGGGACAACCTCAAGGGGAATGGAGAATGCCCCCATCTGGACAGCATCCGGGATACCCTCAACAACCTCCCCCGGCTCCTGTACAGAACCAACCACCCCCTCCGGCATCGAACCAAAGTGTCGCCGCGGCTCTACAAAGTCCGGGAGCTGCTTCTAGTTTAGGCCAGGACGACAGCATGGACGATACGAAATCTGTCAGAAGTACTAGTTCCGTTCCCCCACCTCAGACTCCTCAGAGAACTTCTGCAGCTACTCCAGGATCTTCAAAACAAAAAGAAAGTAAATCAGAAAATACTCCTTCTTCAAAACATCCTCCACCGTACAATCGACAAGAAGTTTTGGAAAAATTACTCCCGACAAATGTCCCGATTGAACCTGAATTAATGCAGCAAAGGAAACAATTTTTTGAAGCTATTTTGTCTCTTGCGGAACAGACTGGCGAACCTATGACAGCAGCTCCACAAGTCTCCAAAACCCCCATCGACCTCCACAGACTCTACAAGGCTTGTACAGAACGAGGAGGATTCGAACAAGTAACTAAAGACAAAGCCTGGAAAAATCTCTGTATTCACGCAAATGAAGAAATGTCTGAATCTTCTGCAGCAGGATATCAACTAAGGAGACATTATCAGAAATACATTCTGCAATATGAGTGTATGATAACAGGACGGAATCACGACGAACTGGTAGCTTTTGCTGAAAAACAGAAGAAAAAGAAAAAAGAAAAAGAACCTGTAAACACGGCGAGTGGATCTTCTACCCCTGCTCCTGGAGGACAACCCCCTCAAGGAGTTCCTCCCATGGCTCAGCCTCCCCCACAAGGGTTCCCCCCTCATGCAGGTTGGTTTTTGAAATTAATCGGAATCACGTGAAAACTAAAAAGAAAAACCTTTAAAGTTAGAGGATTTTTAAAATCTCGGAGGAAAGGTCAAACTTTTCCGATAATGTTAATTGGCTGGTATTTAAAAATTTCAAAAATGACGTGCTAGAGTACTTTGTTCGAAAAGTCAAGTTTAAAAATATCCTAAATTAAAAATTTTCTAAATCTTAGAATTGAAAGATTTCTATCAAGAAAACAAGGATCAATCTGATTATTTTTATCTTGAATTATTAGAATTGAGCGGGAGCTTTGGAATTTCCAAGAATCCTATGAAAAATCCTGAAACTTCAGAATCTCGTGAGGATTTCCGAAAAATCCCGGAAATTCGGGACAATTTCGTAAAAAAGTACTTATTTATGATTGCAAAAACAGTGCTGTTTCGAAATTGGTCCTAGAATCGTCCAGGATTCAGCAAACACTTCTGGGATATTTCAGAGTCTAGTGGGAATACCTAAAATCAGGAGTTCTGGAAGATTCCAGAAATTCGTCTCAGGAAAAGTGTTTATTTCTAGCTTTAAGATTTCGAAATGAGGATCTAAATCCAGAAGTTTTGGGAATTTCTAAAAAGCTTACGAAATTACGCCGTAACTATGTTCATTCACTTTCTTACAATAGTAAAACTTTCACTAAAAAGAGAAAAAACTTGATATATGAAAAGTAGGATTTCAAAATCAGTACCTAAAACTTAGTTTTTCAAACTTCTGAAAAACTTACAAAATTCGTCTGGAGACCATTCTATACTCGCGTTCATTTACCTCATAATAAAATAATTTTCATTTAAAAAAATTTGATATATGAAAAGTAGGATTTCAAAATCAGTACCTAAAACCTAAAGTTTTTCAAACTTCTGAAAAACCTACAAAGTTCGTCTGGAGACCATTCAATACTCGCGTTCATTTACTTCCTTACAGCAGGATAATTTAATTATGAAAAAAGAATAAATCAGATATGTACAAAAAGGAGGATTTCGAAACCAGTCCAAAATTAAATTTTGTTTTCAAACATCTCCAGAAAACTCAGGAAATTCGTGTCGAGACCACTCCATACCCACGCTCGTTTCCACACTGTAATTCCCACTATGAAATAAAACGGATTAAATTTTAATTATTTTTAAATTATTAAATTATTAAATTACTTTATATTTTGAAAGGGGTAACTGATCAAAAGACCACCTAGAAAAAGAAATTATTAAAAATAATTATCGAAAATCGTGATCCTCGTTGTTTTGTTTTTGAGGAAAATATTAACGAAGACGGAAGGGGAACTAAGGGCGCTTCATGGGGCTCGCCACGCCTCTGCTTTCCCTGACAACGCTGTTTGATTCAGAAGCGGCCCTTGGGAGACGAAGAGAGAAGACCGCTTTGCCGCCAAACACCTTGTTTGTGCTTGTTGGCAACGGTCGACGATTCTCCAAAATTATATTTTTAAAAATGAGTCAGATTTCTTGGAAGTGAAGATGAGTGTCCCGAGGTCCCCTGCGCTTCCGGGTCCGAGTACCTCCACGGGGGGGCCGTATTACCCCCCTTACTACGGCTACAGTAACCTGGGGTACTACCCCTACCCCAACTACGGGTACCCCAGAGTCCACCCGACGGTCGAGAAATTGTACCCAACTGGTTACGGTAATTCAAAACTTGTTGTTTTTTTGATTTTTTTAATTTTCAAAGACGTTCAAAAAAGTAATTTCGGGATTGACTGGTCTTTGGGTTTTGTTTATAAACAATTTGTCCGGTCCTGTTCGAGGAATATTACAGACGGCTTCATTAGCCCGATATTCCTCTTCCGAAGATGTCCCATGACGACATTGCAAATTGCTCAAGCTGAAGTTGGCTTCGGCTAATGAACCTGTCTCTTGAAATCAGTGCCTGAGGCTCTAATTCGGCCTTTCCGTCCCCCGTTGTCTCGGCAACGTCTGCGCGGCTTTCTTATCGTACTTGCATGCAGACCAAAAAGGACTTAATTTGCACGCAATCAACTTAACTGACCAGAAAATCAAGCTAAAAAAAATTTTAACTACAAAATGTCTCGGCACGAATTTTATAACTTCCGTGTTAAGACCAGTAATTGCAAAAATTAATCTTTACTCTGTCCTCAATTGTTTCGAAATCGTTCTAGGAAACAAATTTATTAAAAACCTCAACAATGGTCTCGACACGAATTTTGGGATTTTCGCGTTAGGACCGCCGATCATAGAAATTAAAATTTATTTAATCTTCGGTGATTTCGAAATCGCTCTAGGAAAGAAATTTATTAAAAACCTGAATAATGGTCTCGACGCGAATTTTGGAATTTTCCAATCAAGACCAAAAATTACAAAAAAAAGATTCTGAGAACTTTGAAAATTCAAAAATTTTTTGAACAGAATCCAAAAATAGGTCTCGACACGAATTTTCGAACTTTAATTTCTAAAAATTCCAGAATTTTGGATTCATGTATTTTTACGAAATTTCACAATTTTTGTAAATTTAAAATTGTTACTGAAGAGATTCGCTGGAAGCGATCTGTTGGAAACTGTAGAAAATTATTACGAAATACTTTTAGCGGGTCCTCCTCAGCCTGGACCGTCATTCCCGCCTGTGGACGCCAACGGACAGCCTTTGCCGCCTTACAACGGTCCTTATGGATACCCCGGAGGTCCTCCTGGGCCTTGGGGTCCTCCGCCGCCCCCTGGCTACCCTCCTCATTACCAGAGGTTCCCCATGCCTGGACCTCGACCACCAATGGTGAAAAATCGCTTTTGTATTTATTTATGGAATAATTTTTAGGATCAAACTGCTTTTGAAGATCACCAAAGACAACAAATGCACTTTCCGCAGCAGTCGATGCCTCAGGGCCCCGTCAGACCCCCGGCCCCTCCGCAGCCGTCGACACCCCAACCCCCTCAGTCACAGACACAACCTCAACAAGAATCCGCAACGAACTCGTCGAGAGCCCCTTCCGCGGCTCCACCCCCATCGAACCCCCCACCGGCAACAAGCGAAACTGCTCCTCAGAACCCTCCTCCAGGTCCCCAACCAGCAACGAGCCAAAATCCACAACAAGGAAATCCGAACGATGCTCCTCAAAGGTAAGTTTTTTGCAAAACTGAAAACCAAAAAAGAAATGGCAAGAGAACTCGCTCGGGAGTTTGTCTGAACACAAGCGCTGCAACTGTGCAATCAGTTCCCGTCCTGTTTCCTTTATTTCCTTCCTTTATTTATTCTAATTTATATCTAACGGCTATTTAAAACCTGTAAAATGAAATCTAACGGAGCAATGCAGTATTTGTAAGTTCTCTGGCCAGGAATCGCAAAATTTTGAATTTCCATATATCGAATTTCTGCAAAAATTACTTAAATCTCCATGTGTCGGGTTTTTGCAAGAAAATCTCGCTGGATTATATATGAATTCCCCACGGGAGGTTCTGGATGTCCATATATGAAGGTTTTGTTCGGAGATTTTCCAATTCCCGAATATCCTTTTCAATAATGAGATTTTGTTTTTTAACATGTTAAATTTTGTAAAAAACGATCTTAGCCTTCATGTGTCGGGTTTTTACAAGGAGATTTTGGTTTTTGATATATCAACTTTTCGGAGATTTCGATTTTTCATATATGGAGAATTTTGAGAAAATTGACTTTCATATATCGACTTTCTGTAAAAAGTTCCTTTTTAGTATGCCAAATCAGATGGGCCAGCCTCCGATGCCGTATTACCCCCCTTCGATGCCAATGTACATGGCTAGACCACCGGGACAGATGTATCCTCAGTCCCATGGAGCACCTCCTAATGGATTCCAGCCCCCTAATTCTGAGCAAGGACAGATGCCTCCATATCAGGGACAAGTACCCCCATATCAAGGACAAATTCAAGGTCATCCTTCTATGTACCCTCCGGTCATGATGAGACCTCCGGCTCCTCCTGGCTCTTTTCCGAATCAACAACAGGATTATTGGCAGAGACAGGCTCAACAACAAGCTGCTTCTATGCCGAGGAAACAGTTCGTTCCGACTAATCAACAACAACCACAGCCCAGTCCTGGACAACAGAGACCGCCTGTTGGACCACCTCAACCTGTGCCTCCTAATCAGCCTCCGCAGCAGATAAATCGTCCACAGAAGGGACAGCCCCCTATGGCAGCTGTTGCAGGACCTCCAGTACCATATCAGCCTCCTCAACAACAGCCACATCATCCGATGATGCATCCGCAGTCGCATGTATTCCCTCCGGGATCTGTGGAGTCGATACCACAGCACTTCCTGGGACCACAGAGGAGATGCATCAAGAAGACGACGAGGGACTTGATTGGAGTCAACCCGAGAAGACTGCTCATGTCCTTGAGGTCGGACAAGCACATGGAGTCGATCTGGGCACTCAACGCCTTGACCGTCATGCTGTACGACGAAAGCATCAACCCCATCGGACTCTCCCCTGAGCTCCTCTGTCTCGTGATGGAGCACTTCCAGGCCAGTCTCTCCCTCGTGTTCCCCAAGGTTTTCGCCCTCGACGAGGTGAAGTACTCCGAGGAGTTCTCCCCGAGCAGTCCTGACACTGACTTCTGGACGGAGGTGGTTGAGAGTGCGAAGAAGTGCGGGGACGACGTCCAGCTGAAGGTGAAGCTGCCAGTTCCGAAGTCGTCCGGAAGCAAGGTTGTCGATCTGAACTCGTTCACGAAGACGGGGATGAAAGTGGTTGTGCAAGACTCCGAGATGCCCAGGAGACTGAAGAGGTGGAGGCCGAGTTGGTCGAAAGACGAAGTGAAGTCGAGAGAAGGGAGCATGACGAAAGAGGAGCGGAACAAGAAGGGTCTGCCGAGTGAGTTTGCTTCGAGACTGGCGGCGGCGACCAAGGCTGCTGTAGAGGAGCAGTGGTGGGGACGAGATGAGCTGAAGTACTCGGTGTACTGCGACGACAGAAGGAAGCATCTGGAGTACGACGACGACATCCAGCCGAAGCCAGTGAGAGCGGGACTGGAGGGAGCTGAAGACGGGGAGTCGAAGGTAATTTTGAGTGGAAGTTGGTTTACCGATGAGCTGTTTCAGATGGAGGTTGATGGAGAGATGACGAAGACGGAGGGTCTGGTTTACGATAGAGACGCACCGTTGGATTGCTCCCTTGTGCCGAGACCGATTGGACTGAACTTGATTCCGCAGACGATTGAGGACTACGCGGGGATCTGTCTCGCCTGGTCGAATGTGATTCGGGGATTCGCGTTCAACCCGGCGAACGAGCCAGTGCTTGCCGCTCACCACGGACTTCTCAAGACCATTGGCACTCTCCTCATGCTCTACGTCCAACACGAAGGACAGCCTAAATTTTTGTCGAGAAGGAGAAAACAGGAACTAAACGAAAAAGAAGGAAAAACCGTTCTGGAAGAGACAACTGCGGAAGAAGACGCAGCGGCGAAAAAAGAAGAAGAAAAAAAGAGAGCTGCGATGGTGGCGACGGAGAAGGACGAAATGAAATCTTTCTTGTTAGATGTCGCAAACCAGCTTCGGGACGATGCTTTCACGGTGCTCAGTGTTGTTGCGGGATCTGTAAGTATCATTTGTCCAACATTTACGAATTATTAATTTTAGCTCGATATGTTTAATTTGGATTCGGAAATTTCTTATCCAATTTTCGACGCTTTGATTCATTGGGTTGTTTCACACAGTATTTTGGCCAAAGACCCTCTAGTTCCTTGGGGAAGCATATCTCCGAAGAACTTCTGTCTCGAAATTCTTGGGAAAATGACTGTGAACGAAAGGAATATTGATTTACTTTTGTCTACTGGGTCGTGGGAACGACTGGAGGAATTTATCAAAGTTGTGAGTGGACTTATTCACATGGGAGAAGAGACTCATATCAGGTGGGTTGTTGAAATAAAAATTGATATATGGATTTGTTGATTTTAGGGAATTTGCCCTGGTGATAATGAATGCTGTATGTCAAGCTTCGGAATTGGCTTGTATCGTGGCGGGAACAGAAACGGATATAATTAAAAATACGATTACGTTTATGGAAGTAACTATGTTCCAAGTTGTGTCTCAACATGGAATGCATTTCTTGAGAGAAAACCAAGACGTGATTGGAACGACATTTGGAATGCTGAGAAGAGCAGGAAATTTGTTAAATTCGATTGTGGAAAAAGAAGAGTGCAGAAAAACTTTCCTCAAAAACATAGGAAATTTGATGAACCTTACCCTGAGTCATTACGTGAGTTTTTAAAGTTTAATTTTTCAAATTTTATATATATTAGTTTTTAAAAGTATATATATTAGTTTTTAAAATTTCATATTTTAGTTCTGAAATTTATGAGTATTTCAGTTTTTGGTGTGAATTTTAGGGAATTTTTTTTTATATTTGGAAGATTTTATATTTGATTTTATATTGTTTTAGATGGACACAAGAGTGGCTTTGATGGTGGCAACGATAATGCATACGGCTTATCAAGCTAATGTGGATAATGAAACAGGTAAAAGTCTAGATGTTCCGGATACGCCTTCTGTTGAACCTCAAATATTATTCCCTGGGAAGTATTCTATTCCTAATTTGAACAGAAAAGATGACAATTCAAGAGATGATAGACCTCAAAGTTCTCAAGGAAAAGGAGAAACGATGGAGGAAGATAGATCGGTTAATGGAATCAAAAGTTCGGACACAAGTCATATGAAATTTCCATCAACGTCGACAACCCAATTTCAACTGATTGAAAACGGTTCGTATTCGAATGGGGTTAATGGACATGAAGGAGAAATTAAAACCTTTACGAATCATATAAATGGATCGAAAAATGTGAAAGCTATTTTGAGGGATTCGATCCACAACAAACAACATGATGATCCTGTGCCTTCTAAAAAACCACGTCATGAGATAAATGGCAACGGAATACAGAGGATTAATGGTAGTTCTCCTTCGGCAAGTCAATCGAATTCTGGAAATGGTTCGTCTAGTTCAACAATGGCCATTGTAACATGATTACCTCATTATATCCGGTTTTGAATGTCATTCCGGCTATTAGATACTCGTCTATCTTCCTTGGGTTTCTGAAGATTCCTCCTCGAACCTCCTACGTCGCTTTTTGACGAAATAATCACTTAATTTATTATTTCTGTAAAATTTTGACTCAAAATCAACGACTGCGCGGTATTTTTTTATATATTTGAAGCCTATCCTTTTCTCAATTTTCTCAAGAACTATAAACAGGATTTTGTTATTAGGATTGCTCTTTGCGAGAGCCTTGTTCCTCATCA